>WHYT01016047.1:101779-124950 GCA_009806455.1 Tetrax tetrax
TGCAGAGATATAACCAAAAGACTTTTGTCAGGTCCCTCAAACATTGGGCAGCACAAGGCAAGCCCAAAAACAGTTTTGGCTGCTGTAGACAGCTTTTATTTCTCAGCATCTCTGTGGCCTCCATGCAGCATTTGAGATCACTTGATGAACATTAAGCCAGATCTCTACTTATTCATATGGTAATGGTAATGACCAGCAACATTACATGTTGCTGTGCATCACATTATGTGACTATGAACTTCTAATTTAGCAGGAATACCTGCACTTTAGGTATATGATTTTGATGCGCTTTGCACTGCATTACAAGTACAAGTCATTAAGCTCTCATTTAGCCTGCCAGTTCACTGACTAAGCTGAGACACTGGTTCCACCATAATATATATTAAAAAAATGGAATAGTATTACCATCAATACCACGATTTAATGCTGACTGAGAAGAGGTCTTTGGAATTGGCATAGAAGAACGCTTGTATAGATACTGGTGTTACCAGGCAGCTAGGAAAACACTGGCTGAGAAATTTTGCAGAGTAGCTCTGTATACAGAAAGTGTATTTAACCACATCTCACATTCAAGTATAAGACAGACACAAATCCTCTTCCACTTTCTTTTTTTTTTTTCCTGAACAAGAAGATACCTTCATTTAAATATAGATGAAGCATAGTTACAGCTCCTACTAAAATGTCTTAAGATCATGTGTAAGAAGATATTTATATACAGATCATAGAATCATAGAATGGTTAGGGTTGGAAGGAACCTTCAAAGGTCATCTAGTCCAACCCCCCTGCAAGGAGCAGGGACATCTCCGACTAGATCAGGTTGCTCAGAGCCTCATCCAGCCTGGCCTTGAATGTTTCCAGGGGTGGGGCTTCCTGGGCAACCTGTTCCAGTGTTCCACCACCCTCATTGTAAAAAAAATTTTTCCTAATATCCAATCTAAATCTGCCTCTGTCTATTTTGAAACCATCACCCCTAGTCCTGTCACAACAGGCCCTACTGAACAGCCTGTCCCCATCTTTCTTGTAGGCCCCCTTGAAGTACTGGAAGACTGCTATGAGGTCTCCCCTGAGCCTCCTCTTCTCCAGGCTGAACAGCCCCAACTCTCTCAGTCTGTCTTCATAGGAGAGGTGCTCCGACCCTCTGATCATCTTCATGGCCCTCCTCTGGACCCTCTCCAACTGGTCCATGTCCTTCTTATGTTGGGGGCTCCACAACTGGATGCAGTACTCCAGGTGGGGTCTCACCAGAGCACAGTAGAGGGGCAGAATCACTTCCCTCGACCTGCTAGCCACGCTCCTCTTAATGCAGCCCAGGATGCAGTTAGCTTTCTGGGCTGCAAGGGTGCATTGCCAGCTCATGTTGAGCTTCTCATCTACCATCACTTCCAAGTCCCTCTCCTCAGGACTGGTCTCGATCATTCTCTGCCCAGCCTGCATTTGTGCCTGGGATTGTCTCGACCCACATGCAGGACCTTGCACTTGGCCTTGTTGAACTTCATGAGGTGTGCGTGGGCCCACCTCTCCAGCCTATCAAGGTCAATGTTACCATAGCATTTGTTAACACAATACATGTCAGCTCCAGCTCTCTTCCCGTGAGCTATGAAGGCCTATGTAGTCATGGAGGGCGGATTACTTGCAGATTCCTGTCTGAACGTGCTTGCTAGCTGGCATGTTGAGTATGTAGGGTTATACAAGGTCCCGTGAATCCAAAAGCATATGCTCCAGATAGTCTTGTTCCTGTGATTATTGGCTTTAAGTCAGCATAATTAGCATGCTCCTGAATACAGTCTTGTGCTATGTTTATGAGACAGAAAGCTACAACCATAATTGCCTTGTATTATCCCTTAGCGATATCTGTACACCAAGTTCAGAGCCTTAGCCATGCCTGAATAATAGAAGATAATACTAAAATAATTAGCCCCCTGATCTTGCATTAAATGGCATAACTTGAAAGCAGCTCATGACCTGCTCCTTTCCTCACACGTATTTCAGTAACTAACAAATCAAGCTTAATGTCATTGTGGAAAAGAAATTATATATCGTCTTTCTGCTCATGATACCTTTGTAAAGGTAGTAGGTGAAGATGAGTAGCCGAGGAGAATGACATCTCTGCGGGGTAATTACCCTCCCCTTTGCTAAACAAGTGCTCTATTTTCAAGTCTACATCATTATTTCCTGTATTACCTACAGCAGTTGGAATGGTTTTACTCTTTCACTGTAGTCTTTCTCATTTGTTAGTTGTCGTCAGATCATATCAGAATGCTAATAAGAATACTAATGACAAAAATATGTTGAAAAGAATAATTTCATTACCTTCATTCCTGCTAAGTTGTCACTGATACTATGTTTGCATTATAAACACAAGTAAATAAAACAGTCCAGGGACTTCCCTGCACTGCTAAGACTAGGTGGCACAATCCAGCTCGTGTCCATATGGCTAAGGTTTCGTCTCTCTCAGAGGAGGGTGTCAGGGTTCAAACTCCTTTTGAGAAAAGCCTGTGGCCTGTGCAGTTTCCTGAGCATTGACTTGTGGCCACACTACAAAGTATTTGGTACAGTTTCTAGCTGAGTAAATGACTGGAGGTCTTTGTGGCTACTTACATCATGCTCCTAGCACACGATGCATGCCATATGTTAAAGCATAAGAAATGCTAGAAGAAAGCCTGGGGACTGAGTTAGGTAGAGGAACTGTGACCTAGCATCATCTGGTTCTTATTGCCTGCAGGAACAATTGCTTGGTTTTCTCAGAGACGGAGTTATCCCGTTCCGGAAGGGACCCTGACAGTCACCTACCATGAAAGCACTGTAGGCAATGGAGTGAGAGGACAACAAAAACAAAGTCAAAGCTGACAGTGTAAGAAAACCCACAAGTAGAAGTAGTTGAAGTCATATATATGGTGAGAGTAGCTTCTCTTTTTCATATTCTTACATTTCTGTCTCAAAAGCAGTAAGTAAACTGGTATTTAATGAATGGAAGCACATAAACGACCAATAAAATGCATCCAACTCCTTTCATGTTTGGATTTTATTCAACATTTAAGGGTGATAAAAACACTGTGTAAAGCTTACATAGGCTTTAAACAGCCATATTCATGATTGCAAACTGTTGCTCAGATCTCCTAACTCATCTTTTTAATCAGCAGTATATGAAGACTACTATCCAAGATGCTTTGTTCATGCTCCTTTTTAATTCTTTTTAAAGAAATTTAGAAAAAGAAAATTACTGTCCAGCTTCTATTCCATCTTTTTGCCTATTTCCTGCTAAATAATATTCAGAAAGATTTGGAAGTTGCTTAGTCACCTTTGTAAGATGTGCAGGTATCTACTCATGTTGTGCCAAAGTCACCCAGGCATTTCTTTCATTTTTGATCTACTACAACTATTGACTATAAAATGTAATTTCATTACCACCTTAAGAGGCCTTTATCAAGTTACTTTACTGCTTAATTTCTTTCCCAATGTTCTAATTCTGCTGCCATTAACAGGCTGACTTAAGTCTGAGTCTCATTTTGAATGTACTGTGACACAGGGACAAGCCTTTCTGTGGTATATATGCTCTCCTTCATGAGGTGAACTGTGATCACAAAGCATGTCTGAAGTTAGGTTGCAACCAGACTCTTCTGAGACACAGACAGGCACTATAGTAGGTGACGACATCTGAACATTTCACTGTGCTGAGACCAAAAAAAATGTCCTCCTCTAATCTCAGTAAGCATTATCGCTAAACCTTTGAAGAGGCAATCAGTAAGGCCTGAAAAGCTGTGGGTGGAGGTTGTCAATCTCTCTTTCCTTTCCTACTTTTCAGTTGATCTAATATTACTAGAGACTTTCCTCTCTAGTGGAAGTTGCTGTGCAGTATGAAAACGAATAATTGTGATCCCATTCTGGGGCAGTATTGCTCTAAGCCATGAAACCCTTTATCACAGCTGAACTCCTCACCCGGTCTTCTTCCAAGTCTTTCTTTCAGCTCCACACCAACAGTTCACATTCAGCAGCTCTTTTCCTTTTGGCACCTTGCTGGAGGAGATACCCAGCCCCAGACCTCTTTTCTACCTTTAGAAGCAGGTGAAAACCACATGCAGGTAATACTGTGGCAATTTTCAGGAAGAACAAGAGGAGTGGGGGTATATAAGGTGTAAAGAAAGATTTGTTTCAGAATTATTATTATTATTATTATTATTATATCACTTCGGTTATTCATCAGCCAATGTGATTCTTCTCACTGACACTGCAGGAAATACCTAATTTTTATTTCACAATACGTATCATTCTTAGAAAGACAGAGTGTCTTGGAAAGGCAGGCTAAGCATAGTTGGTACTTATCTAGTTTTAAGGAGAACCTGCAGTAAGAACTCTGCAACCTCTCACTCAAGTGAGCCAGATAATTCTCCAGTTTTTCTCAGCTTCAATTTTGCTTTTTTAAGGCTGTGAAATATCAGGTCTCCCCTCAGCTATAGACACCTTTCCAAAATGACTTTTTAAAAAATATCTTTCTTTCTATGAATTGCTGCAATTCCATATTCATTGCAGTATTATAATATTAAAAGGGGAACTCTAATTAACAGCTAAATTACTTCTCAGCTAGTATACACTATAATTCAAAGATACACTGAACTGCAAAATAGAAATAGAAAATAAAACACACAGATAAAATTAAAAAAAAATAATATAAACCAAACCAAAATCAGCATAGTGTTTGCTAATGGTATTTTACGTACACATGAGTTAGATTCTCCAACACGCTTTCTGAGACAAGAGGTGTAAAAGCTCTGAAAACCCTTGTCGCTAAAACTGGCTAAATTATTTTTAACAAATAAGTCCATGAAAAATGGACTGCAAGGGACATTGAAATAGTATGTGGTTCACTTAAAGGAGTTATTCCTGCCTTAATGAAACTGAGGAAAGAGCAAAAATCGCACTGGAAATCTGTTTAATAAAAGAGATGGAATCTGTCCCTCTCTAAACATTTTTTGAAACCTTGACTTTCTTATTAATCATAATAAACCATAGTTATGAAGAACATTGAATTATAATACATCTGTTCATGCAATTAAGTGCATTACACATCTAAGATTGCATTATGACTTAAGGTTCTATCCTTTCCAACAAAAGACAGAAAAATGAATGCATGATACACCATGGAAATACATAGTTTCAGCCGCACTTAAAACATAGCAAAATGAAAAAATGTTACACACTCAAGCAAAGATTAATATATTGCATGATAATTCTTGCTCATAGTAGGATTGTTGTAACTTGTTCTAGCAGGTAGGATAAATCAGTGGAGTATGAAGCCCTGAGACAGAGCATACTCTTTCTTCAGCTGAAAAAGCTTGGAGGGAATAAAATACTCCCAATTACAGTAGAGCACCACTTCAATGTAAGACTGAACAGTATATTTTGACCTGTAGCAGAGTACCTTTGTGAGTATGTATGATGATGAACGAGTACATTTCGCTGTGAAGATACCTGCTTCAAGCAGAAATGAAAAAAATAAAATGTGTTTGGTTACAAACCCTGCAGAATTCTTACAAATAACTTAAAATCTATTAAACAATTAATAAATTTAAAAAAAAAAAAAGGTTTGTTCCCTGAATGTGAAAACTGAATTTGAGGGGCAAAATACACACAGATGTTTTTCTTAAAAATTGAAGCTTGACAGCAATTATACTTTAAGGAATCAGTGGATTAGATAGGTAATTTACTGCTGCTACTTGTGTCTGGAAGATAAGAGTACCCTAAACAGTCAAGATATTAACACCACGCAACTATGACCATAAAGAGCCATCTATTAACTGGAAATTATTAAAGTCCAGCAGAACTCTAAACATGCTTTTCACCAAAGGCTGAAGATCCCTTTTCACAGAAAATAGTTGGCATGGTGAATGCTAGAATGGGATAGGAATTAAGTCAAAATGAGTTTTTTATTCATGCAAACTACTGAACAATATGAATTTTTTGTAATTTACAGAAAAGTTATGGGATATCAAACCATCCTGTTCCGTTATAGTGAAACTACGCCCGAGCCTAGTGGTGACCTTGTCATTCACCTACTGCCCTAACATTAATTTTGACTACATGGTTTGATACCAAGTTTAGTTATACATTTCAAACTTCCACATGCATATTAATCCCAGCAGTGAGTTAGAGTATATTTAAATAAAAATATAGAAACTCTTTAAATTCCTAGCATTGATTACAAAGAAGTTACACCTTTACAGTGATGCAAAAGCTATTTATTAACTCTACATACAATAATATTGAGCCTGTAAGTTATAAGCATTCTCTCCAGTGTAAGAAGAGCCAATTTAAGAAGCTTAACTTTAGCAAAAATCTCGTGACACTTTTATAAAATACAAACTCACTGTGGCTTGTGATAAAAAAAAAAGGTCCTGAAAGATCACAACTGTCTGGATGCCTACACTGGCTTAGGAATCGCTTAGATGTTTGATTGAGAGATGGTGGGAGGAACGTACAAGAGGAAAATCGCACTGTGCTTGTTCTGTATTCCTCTGCCTAAGCAATGGTTATTAACTGCTTTTGGAGGCTGAGCCCTAGGCCAGAGGAACTTTGGGTCCCTTCTTGAGTTAACGTTTTCAACATGAAGCCCACAGCCATTTGATACACAAACAGTTATTAAGCAAAAAATAATTAAAAGCCAAACACAACAACCATGCAGTCATCCCCCATTGATAGCTATCCTCAGAGGCAATCTTTTTTCCCTTCTTCAGCCAACTAATTCTGTGTGAAATTACCCACAAAGATGATATCCACCTCTCCTTGCCAGCTGGGCAGATAGTCCTTTACATTCCCTTAAGATTTGTCTCACCTGCCTTGCAAAAATCCCATTAAAAATTTAAAAAAAAAATAGTGTTATAAATTGAAATATTTAGTACCACTGAAATAATACTTACTCAAAATAATCACAATATCTATTACACTAAAGACATCACATTATGCATAATTTTGTTATTGAACATCTGCTTAACTAAATACATTTATTTTTTTAAATATCTATGTCTCATTTCAGATTATTAATAATGTTAATTCCTGCCCTTGAAATGTGCCACACATTGCCAATTAGTTTACTGTTCAGGCATGTGTAAACACTACAGCTGATTTCCCCGCATGTCTAGTATCTCTTTGTTTATGTCTTTTTCATACACACAGGCACATATATATACATACTCATGCTAGATATTGAGAAATAATATTTTTCATATGATCTTAAATAATAATATTTATTTTATGTGTTTATAATGATGACTCACAACCTCAATCTATCAAAAATGCATCATTGTAATAAACAGAATGCTTAGTATGGAGAAACTGATGAACAGAATGCAGAAAAATATATGTTGTCACTATTATTAAATCTTCCTTAAATAAATTCTTTATACAGTGATTTGCACACTAAAAATGCAGGATTATATTTGGAAGTGATGTGGAATGTATAATGAATCATGCCCCCCTACAGCCAGTTGAACCACATTACACGGAGACAGAACCCATCTGACCTACTTAAAACTAATTTACTGCAATGTAAAGGACTACAAACATGTCTAAAGTATTCTGGTTCCAAAACTGACAACTAACATAGAAAAGTTTATAGTCCTGTACCTTCTCCTTTTAACTGATGTGCTTTCTTTGGTCCTTATAGCAGGGCTGCATTAATGGATACATATTATTACATCAAATAATACAAATGTGGATTTAACATATGAGAACTATTAAGGTAAAAGATTAGTGGTAACTAGTATTACTAAGTGAATGTGAATATGACATTGTAATGGAAAGCCACTATTTTTTTTTTTTTGGTAACTGGGGACAATAACAGCAAGATTGCACGTCTAAATACTGGCAACTAACACACAAAAGGAGTATTCCTTCTGTTGAGATATGAAGTAATAGAATATGAGAGCTTTTAAGGTCAAATATTGATTTTCAAAACCTAAAATTATGCTCTTCAATATATTTTCTATGGATAAACATTAAGAATATTTTTTTTCTACTTTATGAGATCAGCATATGAGTATGCTTTGAAAGGATAAATTAAAAGTTCTTCAATGAAGTGGTTTTCCCCTCCTCATTACTTTGAAGTTCCTATAAAAATGAGTAGATATTTCACTAACAAACTGAAATCTAAATGGAATACTTTTTTTTCTACTTTTTAAATACTTTTTTTAATTGTATGACTTTTAACTATGTGAAACATTGACACTTATGCCACTAGTTTTTCATTTTGACAGTTCATCATAACTCTGATACATATGGATCACAGTTTTTCCTCTTTAAAATGGATATGATAGCTTTTGAAGAAAGGTTAAATCAGTCTGAAGAGTAATGAAAGTCATTTTGATTCAAATACCAAAACAGAAACAGAGATATGCAAGAGCAGCTTGTAAAACATTAGAGATTGATATGCTGGCTGGCACAAGAAGTTACATTTATGAGACTTAACAAAGATTGTAACTTTTCTTTTGTAAATAAATGGTCTAAGCCACATGACTGGCTGTAACATACATCCTGGAAAAGATGCATCCAGTTTGCCTGGCTCTTTTAAGGGCTGATCTTGCAGCTGTGATAAGCTGACAGCAGCAGCACAAGCAGCGTTTAAATTAACAGGAAGGGTGTGGGAGGGGGCATATGGACTACAGAAGAATTCTTTTGCTGGAAATTACAAATTCTATCTACTCAAGCTATTACTGAAACAAACCATTCTTATAGACATTCACAATCTTTAAAACATGTAATTTTATCAGTATTTACCATTCTTGTTTGCCTGTTTGCATTTAGCATGCTTTTTGTGATTCCCTTTCGGCAGAATGAGTGAATGTCAGCTTTCATTTTGAATTTCTGGTCCCTGTAATCAGTATAATAGATATGAATAACCAAAATTGCTCTCTCTTTCATTCATTCTTACTGAGACTGTTCTACTTTGTTTATAGAAATGAATATTCATTAGGTTACAGAAAGACACTAACTTTATAGTTTACTGGTAATGGCACTCACCTTGAATATAAAAAATGCAGGTTCAAAGACACTGTTTGAAAATAGAACAGGAAGACAAACTTAGTTCTCCAGTGTTCCAAGTGAGTCACATTTATGCCCTTGCATTAGTGATGGGTTAAGTTATCTCTTGTTGCCCAGCTCTTTCTATACAAAATTTCATTTTGAACTGTAAAATATTTCAGAGAAAAAATGTGTTGGAATTGGAACTTACACTGTGCAGAGTTCTAGGTTTTGATGTGATGCCCTATGTTAGCAAAAAAAAACCCCACAATAAAAAATTTCTCACCAGCATTTTAATTCTTTATCTCATCCTTTCTTACAAGATCCTTTTATGTTAAAAAGGTATGCTACCACCTCATAGAGTGTAGACCGTATTTTGTAGATTATTCCTCTAGCAGCTTTTTAACTGGTACTCTACAAAAAGGAAAATATATGTAAAACCTTTTGGTATTAAATGTTGAGAAGTATTCTGCAGAGAAATAGAACCACTTGGAGAAATATTTGCATGTGTCCTGGTTCCAGCTAGGATAGAGTTAATTTTCACCTGAAGTGGGAGAGGAACCCACTCATAAGCCAGGGATTGTGGATCTGCATTTGACTTTGTTTGGATCTTTAGATAACTGCTCATTATTCAAGTCATCATAAATCACCTCCAGCACAGCTAATTCCCTCACCGCTCCAAGGTGGCCCACTTGCTTGGGTGACATATTACATCCTCCTTGATAGGATACCTTTCCTTTACACCTGACAGGAGTTGCTTCCAGAGGCTGAAGAGCACCAGAGCAGCCAGCTGACAATGTGCTTACCCAGACAACCACTGAAATCTTTTCGCATATCTCACAGCTCACTCGCGGAGAGAGACTTGGTGGTTACCATCTCATTTATGACTTCTTCCTCTGAGGAAGAGGAGGAGCCTTCCTGCTGAGTTCTTCCTTTGGGTGAAGTGGGTAATTCTTCCTCTTCCTGTTTTTGTGATGACCCTGCTTCAGAGTAGTCTGCCTCCTCATGAACAGGGCAGTGTACTCCTTCCTCCTCCTCCCTCTTAGGAGATGCTTCTTCATCCCTTACTAAAGGAGCTGACTTCTGCTTCCAAGTTTTCTTCTTGCATACAGGGGTAATTGGTAGCAGCGCAGGTTCGTTCTCTGGTTCAGCTGCAAGAGCATGTTGCCAGAGTTTGAGTAGCTACAGAGCAGATCAATCTATTTTCCCTCCCTTTCCCTTGAGCGTGCTGCATGACACTGAGCAGTGTTTTTGTAACCCTAAACAAAACCTGAGACACATTTAGGAGACAGCAAAAGGAGCATGCTGGCTTTGAATATCCCCAGGGTATTCAAAGTTCTCAAAATCAGTTGTAACTATCCTGGAGGTAAAAGAGTGGGGGAAGTCATCCACATACAGATACCAATTTAGCTTGAAGGCTATTGATGTTACCATATCATAAATTGATATTGCATAGTACACAAAAATGGTAACTTTCAACATTCTCTGCAAGGTGATAAACAGCGCCACAGGGAATATATAGTACATATAAGAGTCTGCATAACCCAACAGTTGTGACCTGCAACTAGTAATCAATACAGCAAGTGTGTATAACAAATTTTGTTTCAAGCTGTTCTGGTCAGATATGTAGTTATCTCAACCCTTCAAGCTTCACATTGGGCACTAAAAGAACTGTCATGATGTAGCTCTACTCAGCAGCTAAAATACCACACAGTCATTCACTTGCTTTCCACTTGCCGCCCCCCACAGTGGGAGACGGAGGACAATCAGGAAAGAAAAGGAGGCAAAACTCATGGGTTGAGATGAAAAGAGTTTAAGAGAACAACAGAGGAAAAGAAAACAAATGGAAAACAAACAAACAAAGCCAATAACAGAAAACACTTAAGTACATAATTTACAGTACAATAGCTCGTAGTGGATCCCAATGCCCAGCTCCCTTCCAAGAAGCAAGAATCTGCCTCTCAGCATAGTCCCCACCTTATATACTGAGCATGATATTACATGGTATGGAGTAGCCCTTTGCCTAATTTGGGTAAACTATCCCAGCTGTGCCCCTCAGCAACAGGTGCCACCAGCTCCAGTTCCTCTCCCAGCTCAGGTGAAAATTATTCTTACCAGAACAAGGACATTATGGTAGCCCAGCTCATTAGTTTATTAACAATCATAGAATCATAGAATGGTTAGAGTTGGAAGGAACCTTCAAAGGTCATCTAGTCCAACCCCCCTGCAAGAAGCAGGGACATCCCCGATTAGATCAGGTTGCTTAGAGCCTCATCCAACCTGGCCTTGAATGTTTCCAGGGATGGGGCATCCACCACCTCTCTGGGCAACCTGTTCCAGTGTTCTACAACTCGCATTGTAAAAAATTTTTTCCTAATATCCAATCTAAATCTACCTCCCTCTATTTTAAAACCAATTACCCCTCATCCTACCACAACAGGCCCTACTGAACAGCCTCTCCCCATCTTTCTGTTAGGCCCCCTTGAAGTACTGGAAGACCGCTATCAGGTTTCCCCAGAGCCTCCTCTTCTCCAGGCTGAACAGCCCCAACTCTCTCAGCCTGTGCTCATAGGAGAGGTGCTCCAGCCCTCTGATCATCTTCATGGCCCTCCTCTGGACCCTCTCCAACTGGTCCATGTCATTCTTATGTTGGGGACTCCAGAACTGGACACAGTACTCCAGGTGGGGTCTCACCAGGGCAGAGTAGAGGGGCAGAATCACCTCCCTCGAACTGCTGGCCATGCTCCTCTTGATGCAGCCCAGGATGCGGTTGGCCTTCTGGGCCACAAGGGCGCATTGCTGCCTCATGTTGAGCTTCTCACCCACCAGCACTACCAAGTCCTTCTCCTCAGGACCACTCTCAATCCATTCTCTGCCCAGTCTGTATTTGTGCCTGGGATTGTCTCGACCCAGGTGCAGCACCTTGCACTTGGCCTTGTTGAACTTCATGAGGTTGGCACGGGCCCACCTCTCCAGCCTGTCCAGGTCCCTCTGGATGGCATTCCTCCCTTCCAGCGTGTTGACGGCACCACACAGCTTGGTGTCATCAGTGAACTTGCTGAGGGTGCACTCTATTCCACTGTCCATGGGATGGACATGATCTTACCGACAAAGATGTTGAACAGGGCCGGGCCCAACACGGACCCCTGAGGGACGCCACTGGTGACTGGTCTCCACTTGGACATCCAGCCGTTGACCACCACTCTCTGAGTGCGGCCATCCAGCCAACTCCTTATCCACCGAGTGGTCCATCCATCAAACCCATGCCTCTCTAGTTGAGAGAGAAGGATGTCGTGGGGGACAGTGTCAAAAGCTTTGCACAAATCCAGGTAGATGACTTCAGTTGCTTGTCCCTTGTCCACCGATGCTGTCACCCCATTATGGAAGGCCACCAAATTGGTCAGGCACGATCTGCCCTTGGTGAAGCCATGTTGGCTGTCACCAACCACCTCCTTGCTCTCCATGTGCCTTAGCGTGGTTTCCAGGAGAATCTGCTCCATGATCTTGCCAGGCACAGAGGTGAGGCTGACCGGCCTGTAGTTGCTCGGGTCCTCCTTGTTTCCTTTCTTAAAAATAGGGATTATGTTCTCTCTCTTTCAGTCATCGAGGACCTCACCAGAGCACCACAATTTCTCAAATATGATGGCCAGTGGCTTGCCAACTTCATCCGCCAGTTCCCTGAGGACCCGCGGATGGATCTCATCAGGTCCCATGGACTTGTGCACCTTCACGTTCCTCAGATGTTCCTGAACCTGCTCTTGGAGTACAGTGGGCAGTAGCCCTTAATGGTACATGTATGCCTTATCCCTTAATAATATATCTATGCCTTTGTCTGATGCTCACTTGACAAGGTTTTCTCCTAGTGTTTGTTCAAAACCACCCATGCAATATCCCATTGTCATGCATATCTAGTATATACTTTAGTAAGTGGAAAACTTTGAGATTTTTTTTTTTCTGGAAAGCTCATTTTACACTTGCACATAAGAAGAGAAAGGATAAAGACCCATTTGCAGGGAAATAATCCGGCTGTCATTGTGAGGATTCTCAAAATTAGGAAGGGAGTTTGTCATCCTTCTCACATTCCCCAACCATGAAGAAACCTCCTTCTGAGAGAAACACAGCAAGGCACACGCTCATTTCTTATAGATGCAATTTTCTTTTTTCCTATTCTTGGTAATATTCTTCATTGTATACAATTTTATTTAAGCTGAGACAGTAAACTACTTTTATGTCCCTCCTGTAAGTTGTTTTAAATAAAATTTCTCTTGAGCTCTGCATGCGTTTTAATCCTGGGAGAGTTTTTGTCTGTTTAATTAGGAAGAACAGAAAAACTACTGAAGCATTATTCTATCAACTTCTGAAAATTAGAAAATCAATCAAGATTGTTTTACAGAATCCAATTTGCTGATATTCAAGACTCATGAGCAAGCCCTGTAACATTTAAAATACTTGATATTCTTCCCTACTTTATTTTGAAATAGCATTTTCAGTTTTACTATGTAAGAGGATTTTGGTTTCTTATGCATCAATATTAAAGCATGAAAATACCAGTCCTAGAAGAAGATTGTGTAGTTCAATTGCCTTAGATATCTACTTTTCCTACTCCTCTCAAAACGGATTTTTTTTCAAACATTTATGAGGAGATAGAATGATTATTTTAAATGTAGAGGCAAATCCTACTCCTGGTTAGATAAGCATAGTTCCAATTACAATTTATAAAAACTTTACTAGGATAAGAGAAAGGCAAAATTGCCATTCAGAAGTAGGTGTTACTTCAGTCCCAAATACACACTCAGGATTGTTCTTGACAGGCTAGGTTTCTAAAAGCATTCAGATTCTAGATCTTCTTCAGTACTTCAAGAGAATTCTTAAACAGATTCACGGCATTTGTACATTATATGAAGATATACATTTAGACAAATTATGATTGCCCACATATTATAAAAAAATCTGCCCCATGCCATTTTCTCCAATGTGGCAGAGTTACTGCCACAACTTATTAAATCTAATTGGTTGTATCCTTTTTATTGTTGATTTATTATGTATTTTTTAATCACTGAAAATCCATTGTTCTTGGATGGTGGTTTATACAGCATACACACACAAAACATATCTGGTATAAAAAAAAAGATTCCTACCCTCTGTCTCTTTCAGGAGTTCTCCAGTTTTATTCTCTCCTTATGTAGTTGTCTAACCACTATTAAGACTCTTCCTTATGCCCTGTTTATATAAGAAAATGTACACCAAAGAAAATTGTGTACCCCAATGGGTACACTTATGCCATTATCTACCTCAGACATCTTGCAAGGTCAAGGATTTTAATTCCCCTTCTTGGGACTGAATCACTGAGAATTGCTCACCATAGGTGAGCAACGTTCACAACAGCTTGAACACTTTTCCCAGCAAAAGTAAAGGTATCACTAATGAGGAAAAATCCTCTTGATAAATTATTTATATGAATTGCTTTATTCCTCAAAGTGTATTTCTTTTCTAATATATTCATTAAAATATTGACTCAGAGTTTTACAATTCTGTGTTTTCTTTTTGATAATTTTAGTTTCCCATTTTGCTAATTAAAAGAAAGTCTACCTTCATCAATCAGTGACCTTACTTAATGGCCACAGGCATCATGATGTTCAATGAGAAACAACTGCTTACAGGCAAGAGAAATTAAAACTTCTTTACTCAAGCTTTAACATCAGTTAAAACTGAAGCCATCAAAAAGAACCAAGTGTAACTTTGCCTGCAGCATATTACCCTCTCAGTACTGTGCCCATTGGTCAACAGCAGTCAGGTATTTATCAAGATGTTTATTTTCTTCAGATATTCATTATATTAGAATACACTAAATTATACTAATTGACATACTGCATATTTCACACTGCACTTATATGGACATTAAAATTCAGTGTTGAAAATGCTGGAAAATAATCCATTTAATTTGTAATCAACAAATATATTTTCATAGCTATTTTGTAATAGCTTGCTAAAGCCAAAACTCAAAAGAATGTTAAAGGATTGATCAATACACTGCTAGAATAAAACAGATCTCTGCCAGAGTAAAGCAGGAGTAATTGCAAATATACCTTTTCTGTAATACAAAGGTGAAAAATACTTAGAAAATGCTTAAGATGATACTAGGGGTGAGATTTACTTCAAATTCAGATGCTTAAGTTTAGAAGTCTAAATGGGAATATCTATATATGAGCTATGTGTTTAAGCTCCTTTCATGATCAATGGAACCATTTTCTGGACTGCATCAAACTACACAGACCTGAGGGGAGGTTTAATTTACCTACCCCCATCTAAACATTTAGTGTGGTTTGTGATGACTTTGATTGTCCTACTTGGGGTTCAGGTTCACTTACAAAAAGGTATAGGTTATCTTCCAGTTCTGTGTCATATCCTCAGAGGACGCTTAGTATCTGTGTGTGGACAATCTGAATTGAACCCCTGACCTTAATTTACTTCAGTAGGAGTTTGAACACTAACTGGGATAAAGCCATAATCTCTGTAGATAACCTAAATTTGGGGTGTGAATCAGAAGCATTCAACCAACAGCTATTAGAAAGATTAAGAACAATTATATATACAGTAAAACCAGAATGCAGTCCACTTCCAGGATGGCTTTAAATCCACTTGTTGTCTTTGTAGTAATTTAGTTGACCTTCTTTCCACTGTCACTAGTCCACTTAGAAAAAGAGGTATCCAACTTGAGTAGATGTGATCTGTCTTGGTAGATTTTCAGGGATACCTATTTCTTTCTTTCTTGTTCAATTTAGGAAGGTATGGCTGATAAACTGAACTGCACTTTTTGTTTTTACAATTATATTTCAGGGTGTGGGTACACATTAAGTTTCTAAATTAGGCCCATTATATTCTTTTTGTACATACATATGCACACACGTGTATCCTTATATGTGCATGCATATATATAAAAATATATATGTAAAAGGTATAAAATATACCTTTGTTAACATGTCATAATTGCCTTTTCAGCATATTGGATCTAACAACACTCCTACCACTTGAAACCAGACAATAACAAAGTTAATACACATACATTAATCCAAACTGAATTCTGTCCTTTCATCACCTGATGATGTAAAATGCTCTGGAAATATGGCAAATGGCCATTTATGAACAGACTATGATGTCTTCTGGTTGCTAATGCAGACCTTGGGAGCACTTTTAAACAGCAGCAATCTGTGTAAGCCCCAAACTCAAACACTTAGCCTGATTTATAGCAACAATATCATGTGTGTTTGTATTCTTTCATGCCCTTTTCCCTTACACTGAGGATAACATTTAACAATGTAAATTCTTCTATTCATCATCAGTCCATAAGCCCCTGAATTTCTGTTAGAATGCCGCAGAAATTTATGGCCCTGGTATGCTTCCTTTCTTACTTCCCAGCATTTCTCTGGAGAACCACAATGTATCTATTTCCTTACTGCCTTAAATCCCACAGTTTCCTTGATCTTCGTAAAACCAAAACCAGAACAAAACAGAACTTGGGAGGGACAACTGCTGTATTAGACTGGTACAGATACTCCCAAGTGTTGTAAATGTTGGGTTCAAATTCATTGCATTTGGAGAGGCTTGGAGGCACTTTTTGGGTTTTTGTTGTTGTTGTTGTTGTTATTATTGTTGCTGTTTTGTAGTTGGTTTGGGTTTTTTTTTTCTTCTATTTTTTTTTGTGTATGTGAGCCAAAGGGCACTATCTCATTAATGACTTACTTTCTCTGTAACCATAACTAAGGGTCACTGAGCCTATCCTGCAGTCCCTGAGGGACAACGGATTTCAAGACAATCTGAATGAATGTTAATATCTGATTAGATAGAAGACTTGACCTTGATACAGAGAGGTGTTTTCATGAGCAACTGTAGCAATGCTGATACTTTACTTAACTCTCTTGTAGAAATACACAGTATTTCAGAGCTTGAACTCAGTTAGAGGTGTTTGATCCTTAGAGATATGTAATCCCCCACACACACACACCTCTGAAGATCATTCACCATTCAGCATATTCAAAGTTTTATATACTTAAACAATTGCAAAAAAAAAACTGTGGCAAATTTAGAACATTGCCATAAACTGTTGTAAGATTCAAGTACAATCTCATCCTTGCTGATTTAAACAAAAATAAAAATAAAATCAAACCAGGGTATTTTTTCTAAATGATACTTAAAGTTTCTTTTTAAAAGAGGGACATATTTTATTCAATGATTATAATTAGTAAATATTGCTGACATTTCTTCATATTTTCTTTCCTCAGAAAATGAATAAGTTGCTGAGCTTGTCATAGCCAAAGCTTATCACAGCCAAAGTAAAGCATTGCTCTGTCCCCTCAGTTTTTGCAAACCATTGAAGCTGTCACTGTTTCACAAAGATGACAGACATGTTTTCTCCTACTTTCTGAAATAGAGGAAAATAACCAAAACAAAAACAGCAAATGAAGCTTTAAAATCTATTCTCTATCAGCTACTTAGTGATCAAGGAGATGGCATTCTTCTACTGAAGAGTCATGCCCTGTAAGTGGTCAGTTTTAATCAAGAAAATAGATGTCTCAGATTTTGACAAGTTGGTTTATATTTTTATGCTAGTATTTTCTTAATAGAAAATGATTAAGTACGCACTGTATTGATTTTTGAGTCCTACAATTGTAAAAATTGATGCACATGTTTCAAGCACTCCAAGTAGTCTCAATGATTTTGCTGGGAGTACTTAGAATGCGCACAATTAAACACACAAGATCAACCTCCAGAATAGTAGTTTACATGGTTTTATTCAGTTTAAGTCACTGCTGTTGCTTTTGAGCTCTGCTTATACCTAAGAGTTGGTTCTCTTGCAGGTTTTCTTTTTCTCAAAATCTACTGTACATAGAACTCTTCTACTGCTAAGTTATTAATAAATAATCTCCTTTTGCATATCCATACGTCTCTTCTATATTTTTCTATTTCTTGTTATCTTCTTATTCTTAGTGATACAAAGAGAAAATAAAGTCTAAAACCAGCAAACACAGAGGCAGTCTTTGACTCTGAGGTTTCAAACTTTTGATGTAAGGCAGAGAACTGACAAAATAAAACTAATATATTTATCATTATTAATTCATCAGCAAACAGTATTATAGTTACTAGATTTCAGTCATACAACCTGAAATTAATTTTCAAGAGATTAGATGATTAGATGATTACTAAGGTATAGTAACATAATTGCAATAGCAAAATAAACCATTGATAGGTCCTAAATTTCTCTGATGTAACCTACCTGAATTGTGCAAAGCATTTGATGCCGTCCTGCACAACATCTTTATCTCTAAACTGGAGAGACCTGGATTTGACGGAAGGGCGGAAGGACTTGGCTGGATGGCTGCACTGAAAGAGTTGTGCTCAACGACTTAATGTCCAAGAGGAGACCAATCACAAGTGGTGTTACTTAGAGATTGGTATTTGGACCAGCCCTGTTTAACATCTTTGTTGGCAACATGGACAGCGGAATAAAGTGCACCCTCAGCAAGTTTGCCAATGACACCAAGCTGTGTGGTGTGGTGTGGTCAACACACGGGAGGGAAGGGATACCATCCAGAGTGAGCTTGACGGACTGGAGAGGTGGGCCTGTGTGAACTTCAAGAAGTTCAGCCAGGCCAAGTGCAAGTTCTGCATGTGAGCTGGGTCAATTCCAGGCACAAATACAGGTTGGGAAGAGAATAGATGGAAAGCAGCTCTGAGAATGACTTGGGAGTGCTGCTGAATGAGAAGCTCAACATGAGCGGGAAATGTGTGCTTGCTGCCCAGAAAGCCAAACACATCCTGGGTTGCATCAAAAGAAGCATGGCCAGCAGATTAAGGGAGGTGATTCTCCATCTTTGCTCTACTCTCATGAGACACCAAATGGAGTACTGCGTCCAATTCTGGAGCCCCCAACATAATAAAGATGTGGACGTCTTAGAGGAAGTCCAGAGGAGGGCCACAAAGATAATCAGAGGGCTGGAGCACCTTTTCTATGAGGACAGGCTGAGAGAGTCGGAGCTTTTTAGCCTGGCAAAGAAAAGGCTCCTGGGAGACCTGATAGTGGTCTTCCGGTAGCTAAAGGGGGCTTGTAGGAAACATGGGGAGAAACTTTTCAGCAGGACCTGTTGTCACAGGACAATGGGTAATGATTTTCAAACAGAGGGAGGTAGATTCAGACTGGACATAAGGAAAAAAAAATTACAATGAGAGTGATGGAATACTGGAATGGGTTGCCCAAGAAGTGGTAGATGCCCCATCCCTGGAAACAGGTTGCCAGGTTGCATAGGACTTTGAGTAACCTGATCTAGTTGAAGATGTCCCTGCTACTTGCGGGGGGGCTGATCTAGATAGCCTTTAAAGGTGCCTTCAAATCCAAAGTATTCTCTGATTCTCACCTTACAAAAAAATTTATACTCTTCTCCAAATAAGTTACTATACTTATTAAGTTTAATAATTAAAGATTAAATATTCTGATATTTTCTGAAGAACATTGAAGTAATCCATCACAATCAATGAACTTGAACTATTTAAAGATGCAATTTTACAAAGATGAATAAATAAAATCATAGAGGAGCTTGACTTTTTGTAGTACCTGCCAGGATCTTAGGTGTTTATTTGTAGGGTTGCCAAGTAACTGGCCATGCCTTGAAATGTGCTTTCTAGAGTCTTATTGTGCACAGCAAGGTAAAAATATTAACCATCATTTAAAGACGTTATTCACCAGTAAATTTATATTCTGGGAAGATGCACAACAAGTAAGAAATAAGACTCACAAAGTTCTGCTTCCAAAGTAAAAGTCATGGCATCACGTAAGATATAAAAAAAAATAAAAAATATTAAGAGGACATCTTGTCCACTCCTCCTAGACCAACAAGGTCCCATGAAATCACTAGCATCACTAGCCTTAGAATTGGAAAGTTATTCCTTTGGCATCATCTTAATATTCTTCTTTTTCTGTTCAATTTGAGTTTCTCTCATTGCACATCAATCCATACTTTTTGTCATAGCAGCAGTAGACATTAAGAATAAGTAGTTTGTGAATATCCAGATCTCCCTGATCCTTGCAGGGGCGTCGGACTAGATGTCCTTTAAAGGTCCCTTCCAACCAAAATTGTTCTATGATTCTATGTTTCACTTCAAGCTTTTCTTCTTTAGACTAACTAATACCATTGGCATCAATTGTTCGTCATCTGTTCAAATGTTCTACAATGGATGTTCAGCCTGTCATTCGTTCAGCTGCATTTACAAGGAATAAAAGTGTGGAATTTTCCATACATTTTTACTGAATTGCTTCTTAATCTTTAATTTCCTGTCTTTTTCTTACATCTGTCAAGACCTTTTTGCATTGCAATCCTGTTCTACAGTATTGCTACAGTCCTTCCTAGACTGCTTTTACCTAGAAATTTAGTACAATAGAAAGCAAGTCAGAGATTAAGCCAGCAAAATGAGATCTAAGACAGAACCTTGAGTAGCATCGCTCAATACATCCTTTTAGTTTTATAGTAAGCGATTAGCAACTCCTCTCTGTTTCCCTCACTTACTTAGAAGACTTAACACACAATAGATCTGAAATTCAAAATATGTGACAACTGTTTCTTCTCTGCCTAAGAGATTTGTTGCTTTGTCATGAAAGGAAATTAAATTAACTTGGCATAATTTGTTCTCGACAAACCATGTCCTTGTTACTGCTATATACTAAATATTATTTTTCTAGTTGGGTAAAATCTATGCTTAACTCATGGACAATTTAACATCACCTTATAACAATCTTGTGTAGAATTTTTGTGTTATTATTTTCCTAATAACATACAGGGTTTCTTAGGAAAAGCTCCTTATTTTTATGTTGTATAACACGTAATATGCAGAGATTTGAAGTTACTTGCTTAACTGTCTGGAATATATTACTGGTCATATATCTTACTGTCATATGAAGGATGGGGATTCATCTCACCTAGTTACAGAATTTTTAAAATGTGGTTGGCAGGCTCCCTCTATAGGCACCGGAGAGAGAGAGGTACCTCTCAAGAGATTCAACACTTCAGATTTATGCCTCAATTGCTCATCTCCACTGACCAGAGGAGTAATTTTATTGTAATATTTGATGAAAAGGTCAGAGAAATGAGTACCAAGATGTAATGTAAAAGGTAGTACTTATATTAGTTGATACATGATCTAACTGTTGGTTGGAACTAGATATACCATTTAGGCATTCCTAGCCTTCATGTGTTACTTTGAGGGAACTTGTAAGGCTTCATAAAACTCATAACAATATCCTTCAATGTGGTAAAAATGTAGATATTCTTGAAATAGAATGAAGACAATGTTTTTTGACAATTTCTTAAGAAAATCAGATGTGGAGTCAATTTTTAAAATACTCAGAAAACTGAAACAAGAACTCACACTATTTATTGTAACTGCATGTGTATTTTCTGTACCCTATGTTGGAAATTTGCTCTTAGGTTTTTAAGTCCATTCGTGTTTTTGTGTTTTACGTGATCTGTCCCTACTGAAAAGAACTTTGACTTTGAAATGTAAATATTAGTAAATGGCAAGAACTTAAATATACAATTTTTAGACATTACTGCTAAAAGATTTGTCTATACTCTTTACAGGGCTTCACAGTTATTTCATTGCTTTGGAATGAAGGATTAAAATGCTCTTAATCTTCTTCATGGCACCATTCATTTGTGTTCAGCAATAATCTGAAGCAGTTCTGAGGGAATCATGCAGAATATTCTTAATCATAACTTGTAATTGTCTCCAAGATGCTGTCATATTGCATTCCAGAAACAAAACAAGAACAGAAAGATACTGTACATAGAGTTTTCATATGGGACAAGAAGCAGTATTTCCTTTTAAGAGTGTTGGTACAACACAGCTGTTTACAGTGTAATTTGATAAGGTTGCCAGGGTTGGAAATACAATAAATTCTGTTAAAATAAATACAGTAGAACTATACTTTAAAATAAAAGTACGGTGCATTTTTAATCTACTGCTTTAGAAATCTTCATCTTAGAGGGGAATGTGGGAGTCTTGAAATGCCCACCAGAGCTTAATTCAAAATCCCCTTGGGATGTTGTACCAGACTCCTCTGATCCTGTTCCTTGATGCAATTAGTTTTGTAAAACTTGCAGTACATTATTAATAAATTATATAAAGTCAGATACAGGAGAAAAAGCTATTAAAATATTTATACCACATGAAACTCACACATTAGGTAGCAAGAAGTATCACTGAGTTCTGCTTACAGTGATTTTTTAAGGTTTTCCCACTAGAAGTTTGAGAGAAATTTTTTATGAAGCAGTCCTGTATTTAAATCAAGATTTTCTGGTAGCTTCAGTTACCTGCTTTCCACTATTTTTTTTCAATATTTATCAGTCTGTAGCCTTCATCATGTTACTTAGAGAATACAAATAGAAATGTCACCCAAGTATCCAATATACACAATGCCAGTTTTTGAAAATTGTAACAGAAAGTGCTTAAACTAAATAATCTTCAAAGTATACTTAGATATACTTTATTCAGTTTTACTTTTTTTTTTTTTTTTTGGTTAAAATTTGAGCCAAAATTCACTGGAGGGAAAACAATCTCCCTGGTATGTGTTGTTGCAGGTAACTGCTTTGAACATTTTGTTTTACACACGCCTATTAAGAGCTTGATTCTCTTGATATGTAGTTGTTTCCACCCGTGCAAAGTAGATATCAACTGCTATCACTCTGACTAGGAAGTACTTTGCACAAGAGGCACACCAGCAGAAAGCAGGAATATATTACTGGTGTGAGGTCTGTTGAATTAAGTGAAACCACTCCCAGAGTAAGAAACTATTTGCTGTGGCTACAGGTATCAAAATGTAGTTCACTCTGACTTCATGTTTCTTTCTGTGCAGGTTTACATATACTTTGCATCACCAGATCAGTGCATATTAGTCTGAGACTATAGGCAAGTCTGGACTACATTTTTACAAATGAAGTTACTAAAGAAGATGTAATCCATCACAGGAACATATTATCTATTTTCCCTTCAAACACTCTTTTATCTAGTTTTGTAGTCTTTACTTATAACCTTAAAGAGATCTTTGCCTCTGGTTCAACAAAAGATTAACTTTGCCTCTAGAATGACTTTCCTTCTTTGCTTTTTTTTTTTTTTTT
>WHYT01016047.1:124970-136630 GCA_009806455.1 Tetrax tetrax
TGATCTTAAATTCACTCTGATATCTTGGAGGATATGCAATATAGTAGCTAACAGGTTCCAAAGTTTGACTTGGAGAGCTGGTACCTGAATAAAACCTGCAGTACGTTATTAATAAATTATAGCTGCTGCTTGCCTAGAAAGGAAAAAAAAAAAAAAAAGTACTTTAGCTAGAGAACTATTTTTTTTTAGCACTGTAGTTAAACAGTTTACTACTGTTTATTTCATATCTCTGACTTCTAAGTTATTTTTAAAAGCATCTACAATTAAACAGTCATAAGATTTACCTCCATGTGTGGTAATAAAACCAAAAGTTTCCCTTAGGTAATGGCTATCTGAACATAGTGCTTAAATGAACATCTCTTTTCAAGGAAGAGTACTTTTAAAAGGTTGGAGTTACCTATGATGTTGAGCACACAAAAACACAGAATTCTATGATTCTATGATTCTAATACAAAGAAAAGCAAAGAAAATATATCAGTTGTATCAGAGTATAACCAATGTTTACTTGTTCAAAAGCACTAACTCTTCTATGTGAAAAAAATAAGAGCTTTATCAGACTCAAGAGCTTTTAAGATTTTAAGAAAGAATAAATTACTTGAGAAGGAACATTTGATTATACAAGTGAAGAACACATCACAATTCTTGCATGAGAAAAGGATTAGCACACCATTAACATCTGGCTCTGCAATTTTGTTGGATTTTTTTTCAGTAAAGATTTTTTCCCTTTCATATTTGAAAAGAAAGGAGTTGGAAAGAGTCAGTTTATGATAAAGGCTGTAAGAGAAGGACAGTGAGTTATAACTCATTAGGAACATAAAAACCATTCAGGCTTGCAACAGGATGATTCTATAACCAAGAAGTACTTTTACCTGAATGGTGTCTCCTAAACAGCTCATGTGGTGTGAAGGCAAGAGTCTTTTTTTGCTGGTCATTTTTGCAGGATTTTAGGAGAAATGCTGAAGCAAAGCTCGTTCTAACTATTTGACTGTATCTAAGATCTCATTTGCAACACTTTTTGTTTTACAAGCCTTTCCAGCCCTCAGATGCCCTGATTACTTTTCAGCAACATTATTCCTTACAGTTTTCATTGCAGGAGTCTTTACTACCAGAACACTTTGGAAGAGTAGAGCAAATAAATTCTCTGTCTTCTTTTTTTTTTCCATCTTACAAAAATAAATTTAAAATACAGACTTCATAGTGGGGCTTCTTACCATGGAAGATTTTGACTATCAAACCTCATAAATTTTAAAATTGTTAAAAAAAAATAAAGTCATAAGTTTGGCATAAAAAAAGGAATGGACTTCCTAATTTTGATGAAATAAGGGAACCGGTCTCTTTTTAAATAGAGACCAATGTTACAGGCCTATACATGTTCATGTTTAGACTTAAATCTGTGCATAATTATTAGTTCCATTGAAATAATTTATATTGAAATAATTTATACTATCTAAGTTCACGATAAGGACCTGAGTTGAGACAACAGTTATAGAAAGTTGGAAACTGGCGGTTTGAACAAGAACTACTGGCTAAGTCATGTAAATAAAACTATGAACTATATTGGTAGAGCTAAGTGGGGATGGTATATAAGCAAAATTTGTTCTTGTTACTGTGGAAATAATAATAAAAGCAAACATTTTAGAACGGACAAAAGGCCTTTAAGATTTTCTCATGCTGATTTTTATAATTAGAGGCTTATGTTTACTAGATAAAGCTAGGTATACAAATGAGGAACCAAATCCTTCAAAAGTCTTTCTCATACCCTTAAGAATCAGGTTGCCTTACTTCAAACAATTGTTACACGTCTTAGATTTAAATAGCTGCTCATTTTCATATCCTTATGTGCATTATAGATAATATTTCTTGTAATTGTTTGTAAATGCAAAATACACAAACATAAGGAAAAACATTAAAATTGCAAGAGTTCTTTACTCCTTTTCTGAAAAAAAAAAAAAGAAAAGGAAAAAAAAGATAATTGAACTGCTACCCACGATTAGTAACTGTTTATTCTAAGTCATTGTTAGAAAGCTGAATGAACATAGGAGTCAGGTGCTGATTATTTAAGCAATCTACATGTAATATTATTTTACATTGATAGGTTTGTTGTGCAGAAATATAACCTAGCACTGAGAAATCTTGTGTGTCTGCACAGTGCACTCTTAAGCAGGATGACCACATTAGCAAGAACATGCAGCAAAGCTAACAGAGTCTATTTGTAATCAGAACTTATTAACCTGTGGAGGGTACTGCAACAATTCAACTGTCTTGCTTCTGTAGCACGTTATTCAGAGGTATCTCTGTAATAGCACAGGTAACAGAGGCAGTCAACTGAAGCAGCAGTCTTTGCAGTAGTCTTCGGGTTCACCTTCAGGAAGATAAATGGGCTGACATGAATGTCATGAAGGTCAACAAAGGAAGTGTAAAGTCCTGTACCTGGGGAGGAACAATCCCATATACTAATACATGTTGGGGGCCACCCAGCTGGAAAGCATCTTGGAAGAAAAGAACTGGAGGGTCTTGGTGGACACCAAGTTGAACATGAGCCAGAAATGTGCCTTTGCTGCAAAGACGGAAAATAATATCCTGGTCTGCATTAGGCAAAGTACTGTCAGCAGGTTGAGGGAGGTGGTCATTCCCCAATGTAGCACTGGTAACGCTACAGTTGGAATACTCTGTCCAGTTCTGGAGACATGGACACACTGGACAAAGGCCAACAAAGGGCCATGAAGATGATTAAGGAATTGCAGCATCTCTCCCTTGAGGGAAGGCTCAGAGAGCTGAGACTGTTCAGCCTGGACAAAAGAAAGCTCAGGAAGGATCTCATCAATGTATATAAATATCTGAATGGAGGGTGCAAAGAGGACAGAGCCAGACTCTTTTCAGTGGTGCCCAGCGGCAGAACGAGTGGCAACGGGCACAACCTGAAATACAGGAGGTTCTGTCTGAACATAAGAAAACACTTTTTTACTGTGATGGTGACTGACCAGTGGTGCAGGTTGCCCTGAGAGGCTGTGAAATCTCCCTCCTTGGAGATATTTAAAAGCTATCTAGACATGGTCCTGCACAATCAGCTCTATGTGGCCCTGCTTGCACAGGGGAGGTAGACCAGAAGACCTCCAGAGGTCCCTTCCAACCTCAACCAATCTGTGATTTTGTGATTCTTTTAGAAAATCTTCAAATTTTTATACAAATATATCATTTCAAAAGTGAACCCACTACATCAGTTTGAACATATTAAAATGACAACTTCTGATTGTTCCTGATTTGTTCATCCAGATCTGCCAGAGTCGCGGACTATAGGCTTATGAACTATATCATCATCAAAAACTAAAGATTGATCTGGATTTAAGGGCAAGAATGTAACTCCACAGATAAACTTAAGTTTCCACATGCTGTGAGAATTAAAATTCAAGCTTTATTTTCTGCATTCATTATTTCTTTTTAAACATTGACTATTGCCTCAGCCAGCACAACTCTTTGATGCAGAATGTTTTGCAATAGGCTAAGCATAGTAATTTGCATCATGCTTTCAAGCTCAAAATGCTTCCTTTTCATTATAATAAGGAATGTTTTTGTAATTTAAAAAATATATGCCAAGCATTTATTTTGCTGAACTTTTCACAAGATATATCTAATTTAGACAAGCAGAAATCAAAGATTAAAAGAAAGGTTTGTGGACTCTTTTCAGATAAAGCACTCAAAATATTTTACTTAATTTCATAAGACTTTCCTGTGAAATTTTGTCCCAGTTTGCTCTTCTTTCTCTGTCTTCTAGTACCCATTTTTGTTCCTTCAAATGCCATCAGACAAGGCAGTTTCATTATGAAGATGAGATATGAAATGAATCTCAAATAGAAAACATTTCTTCATCCAGACCCTTTTCTAAAGTAGAACTAAATAAATAAGTATCATTTGTGTTCATTAATAGAACATACTATTATTATAGCTTTTTTTTTTTTTTTTTTTTTTTTTTTTTTTTTGTAATTTCAGCAGAAAGATAGAAAACAGCCTGTTACATACAGGAAACATGGTATAATGTGGGGTCTTTATTTTTTTTAGCTCTTTCCCATTTAGAATTTTTTTTGTGGTAGGAAATCTTTTCAGCCTATCTTTGCTTCAATATATAAAATCAGGCTATATTTCTGGGTCACTGGCTCTCTTCTTTCTCCTCAATCTACCTTTCTTTTCCTTTTAACATCACCTTTCCTTGTCTGCTACAGTCTAGTTTTTAAAATCATATGATTCTTTACCTTTCAATAATTGAAAAGGGCATGTGAAGCACAAAAAACCCCCCGTACTCTGTCACTGTAGAAGAAAGCAAACAAGCAAGAAAAGGGAAATGTAACTATGATATTGCTTTCCTTCTTTGATTACTGTAAAAAATAGAATAAATATAAATACCTGTAAAACTGAATATGGAAATTAAACATCCCTTCTCATTTATTTCTGTAGTGTTCTGTGGAGGGGAATAGGTCTACAGTATTAGATCTACAGCTGTTTCCTCCATTTACTTCCCATGAGACTCTGTAACACATTTTGTCTCATCAATTTAACATGGTAACCAACTTCCGTATAGTCTTGGTTTACTTGGTTTTGAACATTTTTCTAAGTGGTGCCTGGTGCTGATACACATTTTAGATCAACTAACTGTGACATCTCTGCTTATGACTGCAGGGCCAAAGTCGTCGCATGTATAAATCCTCAACAATTGTGCTTTGCAACTGAACGTAGGGAAGAGTTGAAAAGGTGAAATTCTATCTCCAAATTAGGCTTAAAGTGTGAGTCTATAATACAGCAGTGCTTTCATCTGTTCAACCCTCTCACCCCTATGAATCCCTTGTCTGGGATGTGAATTGTGCATGAAGCCTACCCTCCATTATCCCTCCCAAATTAAGTTCATGTGACCTGAAGAGCTGCAAGTCAGCTCTTTGCACCAAGCAATGAAGTTCAAGTCACCCATGTACAATCTAATTACTCAGGATGTACAGGACAACATTTCTGAACAAGGACGTCTGTTAAGAGATGGATTTTACTGACCAGGACTATTAGATTACCTCTCTGGACTGAAATCTTTCTAATAAAATGCCAAGAGTATCTAGGGACCTACTTATAATATCAGTAATCATTTGATTAGTTTAGTCAGCTTTAGCATTGCTCTTACTATAGCATTCAAATTGTATTTTAACCCACTACCTATTCTAGATGTTCCATTTTTTAACATGGTAATTCCTCTTAAGGACATATTGGACATGGGAAAAAAGTACAGAAATATAAATAATAGTAAGTACCCGTGCATCTATGGAACAACTTGCATAAAGGACAAGAAATATATTATTTCTAGCATCTCAGTGCTGATTTGGACATCAAAAATAAAGATGACCTGATTTTTACAGAAGATTTTACAAGGAGATGGCTATTTTTAAAAGCCAGTAGGACCAATAAGATGTGCTGCTTGTGCCATAAGCATAAATAAAACTGGGTTTCATACATCAATAAAGCAAAATAAAGCACAAAACTGACTTATTAACACTGCTTAGCAGCACGAGTGAAAAACCATGTGAGAGATTTTTTGTGTTGCCAATATTCTCCACAGGCACTGCAAAAGTTCACGCATGAGAAATTAACTCTTTCCTACCTAAGTTTCCCATCTACTGAGGGTTTTGAGCATGAGGCTATAAGGTAGGAACTCTAGCCACTGAATGCTGACAGTACCAGCAGAAGAGAAGAATAAAGTTTTCTGCTTACAAAAAACTGTGCAAAGCCATCTTCTTGTGCAGCTGAATGTGATTTAAAAGTCATCCAGACACACCTATTTAAGGACTGATCTAAAAGACAAATGATATACAATGGACTAGACAGGAAATTAACTTACTAGTATATGTTGTGTTGGCTTTTTTTTTCCATAATTTTGATTATTTTAAATAAAGTGTCAATTTTTTTAAAAAGACCTGTAACCTAAAGAATATGAATTAACTGAACTTTAGATGAATTGAAGTAATGAGAGCAATAGAAACCATTTAGAAATGGTTTCTAAACTCTCAGGAAACATATTTAATTGCTACAGTTTTCTAATTGCAATTAGCAAATTTGTTTACTCAGGCCTACATTATTAATTCATATGAATAATCTTTAGACTGTTCACTTGAAACACTGCCTGAATTTCCTTTGAGTGAAGAGTAGGTTAACTTAGAATAACTCAAGAATTCCTCAGCTGACTAAGTTGGTTTTTCATATTTTAATGTCCATACATCTCTAATTTCCACTGATACCTTACAAGCTATGGTACATTTGACAGTGAGCCAACACAATAACTCTCCTGAAGATTTCCAAGATACATTCTGTAGCCAGAGACTTTATGTCAGTAATTCATACCTAGAAGAATTTACGTACCATGAAAATGAATATCACTTTAGATGAAATCAAATGTTAAGCCATCTGTAGAAGAGATGCATAATTTCAATGTTTCTATTGTTATTCAAAAAAATAAAAAATGTACTCAGTGACATATGTGCAAGCTTTTAAAAAATGCAAAAATAGTAATTTGGTTTTATATTTTACTTTTCATAGTCTTTGAGAAGGAAGGGAGGTCTCCGTTGACTGGAAAAAGGCAAACATCACAACTTTCTTCAAAAAAAAAGGCCAAAAGGTCTATCCCAGGAACTATAGGATGGTCAGTCTTATTCTCATTTCAGTTCCTGGGAAAATCATGGAATAGGTCCTTTTGGAGCACATTTCTGGGTACATGACTTTAAACAGGTGATTGGAAGTGTCACCAGCATGGATTTACCAAGAGTAAATTGTGCTTAACCAACCTGGTTGTATTCTACGACAAAATTATAGATTTGTGGATACAGGGACAGTAGTGGATGTTATTTGCATAGACTTTAGAAAGATTTTGGCACTGTCATCCATGATATTGAAGTTGGGATGTTACAGTCTGCATGACTAGACAACCAGATGAATCAAACATATTTGGATGATGGTGCTTAGAAGGTGATCAATGGATCATACTTTAACTGGATGCCTGTGACAAGTGGCTACCTCAGGGGTCTGCACCAGGACCTTTCCTCTTAAACATCTCTTTCAATGATGAGTAGGAGTTGACAGAGCACACTCTCATCAACTTCGCAGATGTTGCCAAATTAGGGGTACCAGTCGATACATTCAAGGATGGGGCTCCAAACAGCCTGAAGAAATGGGCCACCAGAACCATTATGAAATTCATCAGGGACAAATACCAAGCTCTTCAAATCCTGAGAAACTTTGTCTGTTACAGGGGAAAAACCACCCCTGCAACAACACTATTTGGGGATGGAGAGGCCATGAAGCAGATCGTGGGAAAGGCCCTGAAGTGAAGGTGGGCAGCAAGATGAACATGAGCCTATGGTGTGTGCTGGCAGCAGAGGCAGCCAGCAACCTCCTGGACTGTATTAACAGTGGCATAACCTGTAGATTGAGAGAGTGTCTTTACTCCTTCTATGTGGCACTTGTCAGATGACATCTAGATACTGCATGCATTTTTTCCCATTTTTTTTTTCTGACAGGAAAGATGTGGACAAACTGGAGGGAGTTCAGTGGAGGCACTCAAGGTGGTGGGGGCTGGAGCACTTGACCTGTGAGAAGAGATTGGGGGAGGTGGACTGGATCAGCCTGGAGAAGGGACAGCTTCAGTACACCTAACAGCTGAGACAGGGAGATGGAGCCAGGCTCCTCACTGATGTTCTGGGAAGAACAGGTGTACGCTGAAACAAGAGAGCTTCAGACCGGATAAGGAGAAGCTTTTCCCTCATGAGGACAGTGAGGTAGTGGAGTAGGTTGCTCTGAAAGCTGTGCTTTCTCTTTCCTTGGAGGATTTAAAGTCACAACTGGACAAAGCCATGAACAGCCTCATCTCACCCCATAGCTAGCCCTGCTTTGGGCTGTGGGGTGGCCTAGGTCCCTGCCAGCCTCATTTATCCTCTGCAACCATAGAAAAGGATATACATTGGAATTATTCTGTCATTCTGTATTGTGAGATAAAGAAAAATGACACAGGGAACTACAGAGTCACTGGAGCTCAAAGAAAGAATAAATAAGACTGTAAATAGGGTAAATGACATGCATAAATGGTTATTTTCCTAGCAAGAGAGAGAGAGAGAGAAATGAATACAGATAATTACATTTAGAATTTTGCAATATATATGAAGTACTCAGCACTCACTCAAAGAAATACTGCATATTTTCTAGTGTAAAATGTGCTCTCTGATTGCAGAAAATTATCTTCCTTTCAATTTTAGTTCAAAGTCATGCATTGTACTCCCATGTGGAGATGTGCCCAGTGTTCAAGGCATTGTAAGAGTATATGATTTCTAAAAAATATTCTGTTTTATCTGGCACAGGTGCTGAACTTTAATTGGTTTTTTTTTTTCTGTCCTTTTTAGTTATCTAATTTTTGTAACTGAAATTTTAGCTACATGACTATCTGAAGACCAATGGCCACAACAGATTTGACCCTTTAAAAAACAGTAGTTTATTGCATAAGACCCTGTGTCATTTTAACATGCAGGGGAAAATAGCTTGTCAGGATACTGAGACTGATTGATCCTGGAAAGATTTTGCATTTTCTTGTGAGCAGTTGGATTGGTAACACAGACAGATGGGTTGTTACTGCAAAGAGTTGGTGTGTTGCTAGGGAGAGTTGGAACGGTATACCGGACAGGTGTCAAATTTGTGGACTGGTGTTCAGAATAGATGTTGCAATATCTACATACATATATATATATATATATGCGCATGGACAATAGACATATATATGTGTATATATGTCCATTGCTAACTTAACACTTGGTGCTGTAATCACACCCACATTTTTACTACATTCAGAATGTAAAGGCTGCATTACTAAAGGCACCTTTTGACAAAAAGCAGGAGAGAAGGAATTCAGAAGATTAAATTGACCAGGAACTCCACCAATTCCAGTATGCGCTGAAATGCCACTCAACTCTTATTATGATGTCTTCATTATCATTTAAGGTAGCACAGCTCTTATACTGCATGTGACTTGACTTCACTACAACAGAGCTCAACAATCAAGGCACAAAGACTAATTATTGCATTCAATGTAGCACTACAAGAGGCTAGTTTTGTCTGAGGGTGGTGATTGTTCCATGATAATGGGAAATAAAACCAAATCTTAAAAAGCCTTCCTCCCATCCCTCTCTTCTTTCTGGGCTCAATTTCATTCCTGGCTTCTATACCTCCTCCCTCCAAGTGACAGACACAGGGGGATAGGGAATGGGGATTGTGGTCAGTTCATCACACATTGTTTCTGCTGCTCCTTCTCCCTCACACTTCTCCTTTGCTCCAGCATGGGGTCCAGCCCACAGAAGACAGTCCTCCATGAGCTTCTCCAGCATGGGTCCTTCCCATGTGTTGCAGTTCTTAATTAACTTCTCCAGTGTGGGTCCTTTCCATGGAGTGCAGGCCTTCAGGAATGGACTGCTCCAGCGTGAGTCCCCCATAGGGTGACAAGTCCTGTCAGCATACCTGCTCCAGCGTAGGCTCCTCTCCAGGGGATCATAGGTCCTGCCAGAAGGCTGCTGCAGCACAGGCTCTCCATGGGGTCACAACCTCCTTTGGTCACATCCACCTGCTCCAGCGTGGAGTCCTCCATGGGCTGCAGGTGGATCTCTGCTCCACCTCTGAAGACCCCCACTACCAAAACCCTGACTTGCAAACCCGATACAACAGTTTCTAATAATTTGTCCACTGTTAAAAAAAAAAAAATCTGTTTAATAGCAGCACTTACATTTTTTCTAGCCTACCATAACACTGTTTAAACAAAGAATAATTCAGTAAGTCTATGTATAACTAGACACCCCTCAGCACTACAGCTAGGTTACGTCATTGTAAATCTATTGTTCAGTAACCCCTCACAAAATACAGGTGTTAACTTCTGAGTATTAAAGAACATTGCATGTTTAAATATTTGCATAATGAAAAAGTAAAATGGCCCATGTAACCATACACATTGCCAGATGATGTATTTTTAAAGAAAAAATAATGTCTCTTGCTCTTTTAATAATTTGTAGAATATGTTGAATTTTCAGAGAGTTTTCCTGCCTTTTATTTAAAAGCTTTTGGGTTCTTTTAGTATTCTTAATCTTAGATTGTAGTGCTAGATATCACATTAAGCCACAAGAAGAGGTCAATCTAGAATACTTGTTACATTATTATACTGTATTACGTTCACTGTCCCTGACTGACTTTACAGAAAATCTATAAATTCACACACTTCATTAAGTATAATGGATTCTAACTTTTTGACTATCCTGTGCACTCAGCCTTAAAAATAGCAGCAAATGCATGAGTTGTATTGAAAAAAAAACTCCCCAACATTAGCATTCAGTGTTCATATAAATCAAGTTTTTCTCTATTTTGGGATGAAATAATGAGAATAGAATAGTACTGTTCATTCTAGAGACATAGAATTATAGATTCATAGAATAATTTGGGTTTGAAGGAACCTTTAATGGTCATCTAGTCCAACCTCCCTGCAAGGAACAGGGACATCTCCAACTAGATCAGGTGGCTCAGAGCCCCGTCCAACCTGGCCTTGAATGGTTCCAGAGATGGAGCATCTACCATGATACTGTATATATATATGTACGCACAACATGAAGCCAGAGCAGTAGGAAATTGAAAAGTAACTTTTTTTTTCCCCCTGATAGTACTGTATCATTTAATGTAAACTATTTGAGCTAATGTTAACTTATGAAAGCAATCTATACTAAAAGAAACTTTGCAGAAGTAACCAAAGGCTCTGAAGAAAAAATTTCTGGTTGTTTTAATGGATTTTTTTAGCTTCATTTTACAAATTTGCATTAAATATAAGAGTAGTGTAGTTTTAAGCCACTTAAACAGTTACCATCTTTACTACTATTAGGAAAGTGCTAAGTAATTAGTCTCTTTATATGCAAGCTACAATGTACTATTGCACTGTCCTACAATCCGTATTCAAGTTCAAGGAAAAAGTTCATTGGACAAACGTGCTCCATTGCCTTCTATAAGCACAATATGTTTCAGCAGCCTGATCAATATTTTTCTCAACATGTATTTTATTAGTGTAGGAAAGAAGTAATAGAAAAGATTTCGTAAGATATATTTTCTTTTAAAAAAAGTGAAAATACTGATGCCCAAATCATGTAATTTCTTGCAGTTTTTGAGGAAGGGATCTGAAGATTTTGGATTTGGACCAAAGAAAAAAAAATCTCCTTCTAAGAACAGATCCAAAAATTTGTTCCTTCTTATTTGGCTAGCCTTTAAAAAGAGTGAACAAAGTCACTGTATAGAAGAAAATAGAAACAGATGGAAGAATACTCTCAGAAACCATTTACCCAGTTTCTAGTGGGTTCCCATCTGCCCTAAGTTCTTTTACCTTGTTATAACAGAGAACAGAACAAAAAATCAAAACCAAAAAAGCCCTCACAAAGCTGAGTATGAAAACTGCCACCAAATGAGTCAGTCATTTCTATTCATATAACCAAACCCAAATTTGTTACTGTGAGTATTTCCCAATCCATGTCACACAGACTGCAGTTCTTGAGATTTCTGTTATTTTCAACTTTTTCATGGCCACAGATTTCCATTCCACTTTTTTCCTTTTTTTTTTTTTTTTTTTTTTT
>WHYT01016047.1:147970-163704 GCA_009806455.1 Tetrax tetrax
TTTTTTTTTTTTTTTTTTTTTTTTTTTTTTCTAGGAGATATTTTAATAACTATGTCTATCAGATTCAGTTTTCCTAGTGACTCAGAAAGGTCAAAGCTTTAGTTATGGACAAGATGAAAAAAAAAGTGTGTTGGCATGAATACTCTAGAATACCACAACAATCACATTTAATTTTGCTGCTTGTGTTCTGTGTGATTATGAGAAGAAGCTGGCACTTAACTAAGTTGCAGTATGAGCTACTCACAGATCTGAATCTTCTGTTGATGCAATAAGAGCTGCTGCTGAAAGTAGGTCATACAGGAATTAATATGGGTCTGTAAATATGTTATTTTTGAACAACAGACATAAAGTAATACTTCTCTCATGCCAGGACTGGTTCTGACATTGCTGAAATATTGTTTCATTGACCGACCCTTTCTCATTTACATGCCAGCATTTATGGTGATACTATATAGAAATACCATAAGAAACAGCCCTTCCTGTAGTGTGTTGATGACTAAGGAACTGGAGCATCTGGCATATAAGGAGAGGCTGAGAGTGCTGGGACTGCTCAGCCTGGAGAAGAGAAGGCTCAGGAGGATCTTATCCATTTGTATAAATACCCCATTAAGGGAGTAAGGAAAACAGAGCCAGGTTCTTCTGATCAATACTCAGTGACAGGATGAGAAGCAGTGAGCAGAAACTGAAACACAAGAAATTCTGCCTGAGTGTAAGAAAACACCAGAGCAGTCTGTCCAGAGATGTTGTGGAGCTTCCTCCTTTGCTGACAGTCAAAATTTGGCTGAACACAACCCTGAGCAACTTGCCCTGTCTGACCCTGCTCTGAGCATAGAGTTGGACTGAAATATCTCCAGAGGTACCTCCAGCCTCAGCCATCCTGTGATCCTATATGCAATTCTGCATTCAAGGTATAAGATATAGAAGGGAATCTCATCCTAGGTGTAAGCCAAATCAACATTTCAACCCTTTTTTGCAGGATGGGCTTAAACAGTCTTTTCACTAACATCCAGTAACTTTGTAAAATAACAAAAAAAAAAAGTCAGTATTATAACAGTGGAATTAAATTATCTTATTTCCTAGTAAGTAGGTTAAAAATAGGCATAGAGCTCCTGCAAGGTCTTTCAGCAGCACCCTTATAGGTTAAAATTACATTGGTCAGTGATTTTAACAGAAAATTACTATTTAACTCTATTGAGCAATTAGAGGAAAAGTTTATTTCCCAGACCATTACGTGCTGGAAGGATCAATGTTCTACATGCCCACTTAGTTGCAAACATTGTTTAAGAATATTATTTTATTTCAGTGGGTGCAAAAGATTAGTATCAGCATAGTATATAATGTCTGAAGTATTTTGATCAGGAAAAAGACTAAAACTTGCAGTATAGGCAGTGCATTTTCTAAAAGCTATGCGATTTCATGACAGAAGTTTAGAGAGAATAGTAAAGAAATGGGGCATGTGAAGAGAAAAGCAACCCACATTCAAGAGCACAAGGGAAGAAATACACTGTACAGAACTACAGCAGAATGAGGCCATATGTACAAACTGTGACTCAACTATTCCCCTATTTCTGGAGAGTAGTACTATCCTAATGTGACCCAACTTTTCAGATACCCAATGTACTACTGTATACTAATACCCCATGGAGCATTAGACCAATAGTCCATCTCATTTTGGACCATTCAGGATAGCACATCATTTTGAGAACAATATTGTTATTAGCAACATGATAACATAATGTTCTCCTGCTACAATATCTTTTAAAGAATGAAGGTATTGTTACCCTTTCAAGTGTATTCCTATTGCATTTTAAGATTTCTGCCTGGTGTACTGTATGTAAGGACTATTTTTAATGGGAGAAATCTTAAACTGTCTGTTTCACATATAGCATTGCCTTTGTATAAAAATAGCTATTTATAACCTCAACTGTGTTTCTAATGGGAGAAATATGTGGAGTTGGCTGCAAATGACATTACATTTTTCATTTATCCTGACAGTATTTTAAAGGCTGCGTTTGACATGAATCATCTGAATTTGTATTTGAGAGATTTCATTTTCATCATAGCTTTTTACAGGAATAGATGACAATGTCACCAGTGTTAGTTGCTTCCTGGAAACAGCATTATTTAGCATTTCTGGTTTGACAGCCTTGTTTTTTACTTCAGTCAAATTAGTTATCGCATTTAACAATTATCCCTGTTACAAGTTATATTCAGATCAGGTACACACGATGAAGTTGGAGAATGTCACCTGTAAAGAGACGTGTTGTTATTAAATTCAAAATTTAAATAGAGTAGTTGTACAGTACAGAAAAATGTGTATCATCCAAGAGGGTGATTTATACTGCTTAGAAGTACCAAACAGCTGCTTAGCTAAAAGCTTGACTCAAAGCCCTCTGAAACAAATGGAAAGATTTTCATTGATTTCACTTCTTTTTGGATCTGGCCCAAAAATGCAGATTTTTACCTGAGGGAGACCAAGCATTCATTAAATAGGATATTATTTTATCAGGGAAAAGAAGATGCCCAATGGAAAAACAACACTCAAACAAAGACTTGTCACTGTGGTTTTTTTTAATCATACTTTCCATTTGCATGTAGCAAATAACCTAATGTAATTATTGAATGCTGTAGTGCAAATGACTTATACAAAACTTGTCAGAAAACAATAATTTCCCTTACAACATTCAACAACCATGAGTTTTTACAACATTTCAGGGGAAAAAAAGCAATGATAAATATTCCTTGTACAGTATTTTTAATAAATTAATTGATTTATCATTTTAAAATATCTACTCTGTACTGGAACTGGAACTGAACATTTTTTTATTTGTAAACTTGATGAGGAGAGAGAGAAGCATATGTGAGTTATTGTTGCAATATTAGCATTTTTGATTTGTCCCTTTCACCACAGGCACATACACATAATTTGTCAAATATGAACTGTATCCTCAAAAGAAGCTATGAAAATTCTACTCTTTTGTATAATTATTCTTGCTAGTCCAGTAAATTACAGATAGCAAAAATGAACAATTACCAAAAAAAAAGAAGTTTGTAGGATGGATTTTTAAATAAAAAATTATATACCTAGTATTCCTAAGTACCATTCAAAAGATTTCACAGCTCTCCAAATTCTTATCTCTATTTAATCTTTGACTTAACTGATATGTAAATTTGTCCAAGTTCATTGTCCTGTTATGGTTATGTCCAGAGTATAATCTTCTACATGGAACAGTTTGAGGTTTGAATGAACGGAATGGTGGCTCAAATAGCAAAAACATTCAACTCGTAGCATTCAATCTCTACTAAGAACAAAGAAAATCTGAGTGCAGAGATTCAGATTGCCATACAGCTGGATTATATTTTGTAATAATATAATTAAAAATTAACATATTTCTCTCTGAGCATCAGCTAACTAGCCACATGCTTTTTCACTAAAATCTTGCTTGTGCTGTTATGGAAGACAGCTGTCACTAGAGTACCAAAAGGCACAGAAAAAGGGGACACCCTTCCATGCCTTCCCTTGGATTTTCCTTTCAATGAAGAAGAAGATGAAGAGAGAGCTCCATGAGGGTATGTTTCTTTATAAGCACAGCTGTTTGCAGAAAAGCATTGGCTCATGGTCCATTGGTCACTAGCAAAAATATTATGCTTTATACTCTATATTCTTTAGTTTGCCTGCCCAATTTTTCAAGCATTCTGAAAGATTTGTACTTCTCTTGACAGGGATATGGATTAAAATAGCAGTAAGAGATCAGATGTGTCAAAGCTAAATTTTTCTTTTTTTTTTCAGAGATAGCCATGTTCCAAGAAAAATTAAATGTGAAAAAGTTAAATTTTCTATTTGAAGCCAGAGATTCACTTCACTTCACTGTATCCCAGTGACCATAGTAGTAATTTGTGACAGTTCCTGGTTGGAATCTGTCTGAGCTAATTTCCAGATGTAATGTTTTATTTTGGTGAAATATTTTGAAATATGTTTGTTTTGCCACAACGGAATTTATTTGAAGTAAATCAACTCGCACATGGTAATAAAGCTGTCTTTCAGGTATCATTCATTGTAATTCAAAAATTGCTTTCAGCAAGAAATAGCACATCATGACATAGAATTTTCAGAAAGATGTTTGTCTTGTTTCTGTATGTTAAACAAGCTTATGTTTATCAGTATCTTTTAAAGAAGCATAAAGAAATCTGTAAGCTACTCAGAAAGCAGCACAAAAATTCAACTGCTTGAGAAAACCATAGTGGTAAATCCTGTATTATCCATGGACTTCTGCAGTTAGTGGGATTTCTTTTCCCGAAGATGCAGAGTAGGACACTACCCTCTCCTTCACTGTACACAAACTGCAATATGTAGACAAAATGTTGTCTATAAAAGTGACTGTAATTAAGCCATCGTGTGTGTGACAGAAAACATGGCTGATAATGATGTTGGAATGCATTATTAAAAGTGCTTGCAATTGAGCCATTGAATCTGTCATAGGAAATATGGCCAACAACTAATTTGGAATGCATTATTAAGCCATATTGTCTTACCAGTTCCAATATTATCCCAAGTTTACTAATGTGAGCAAGTTCGAAGTGGCAAGTTAGAATGAGGGTTTGCAGTATGTTAGCTATTCATTGTGTTAATACCCATATGCAGGGTCTTCTCAGCATTATGAGTGGAACGGGGATAAAGCATGGCACTTTTGTGTTAGGGTGACAGGTGCAGACTGGGGCAAGTCCTAGGCTAGTTTTAAATTATCTCGTACCTTGTTTGTGTAGCCATGCCATTAAAAAAAAAGGAAAATATATCAACAATGCAATCACATGAAACAAGAAGCAAAGCCAGCAAAATTTTTAACTTACAAATTGTTAGTTCGTTGTGGGACTGTGTGTATATTCACTAGATAGCTAGTAGCAGGTTTACATGCATCACCTGGACCATCATGATTATAAGACATAACTTTTCTTGGGATCTCCAGACACAGGACGCATGCACCTTTTGTTCTTCAAAGCCAGTACAAGTATTCTTCTGCAGTTGAGATTATTTGTCATTCAGAAAAAATAATAATAATAAAAAAAAAGAGTTCTTCCCACCAAACCCTGCCTTTTGGTCTTAGCAATGTTTTCAAGGACAGCAGTATCTATATGCTTGAGATATTGAACTGGTTCTAGTGTGATATGAGGATTTATGTTATTGTCAGTCTTACTGTCCAGTCACAATTAAATAGATGGCATCAGCCTACAGGTGGTTCAATAACTAATTTAACTTCCAACTTTATATCTGTAATGATGCATCAGTCACATTGCATTTAACTTCAGGAGCTGCAACTTTTTGCCACAGCCTTCATATGCATGCAATGTATTTCAAGATCCTTCTATTGTACTTCTATTGTTCTATCCATTAGTGGATATTAGGCTTAGACTTGTTAAGGGAAAAGCAGCATGATCCACTAATTTCAGATGCAAACTTGTCCAGTATCTGTCAGTGACTGGAGTGAAAGTTTTTCTCCTTCATTAGCTCGTTTTTCTAGGCCATCACGATGATCAGAGACAGAAAGCTTGAGCAAATCAATTGCTCTTGATTTATTTGATATATTGAAAACATCACATTTTGCTCAAAAGTGTGATGTAAATTAAAAAAGTAATTTATTCATAATGATCTTAAACTGTTAAGCAGCCCTGAAATATTAATTATTCCCAGTGTGATAAAAAAAAAAAAAACCAAAAAAAAAAACCCAAAACTTTTTTTTTAAATTGTAAATTCTGTCTCTTGCTGTTAAACATCCAATAATTTCAAATAGGAGGAAACTGAGAAACCAGTCAGGGATATCAGTAATCTTAGTATATACAGACTTTTTTTTTCCCTCCAGAAGTAAACCTCTTCAAAATGCAAGAGCTGATTCCATAAGTTTTTGTTAATCAGTACACTGTTTGAAGCAAATGTTAACTAAAGGCAAGCCCCCTTAAATTCTTCCACAAAGTATTTAACAAAGCTAGGAGAGCAATATGTGTGTAAATGAGGATGAAAAAATGCACTATAAATTGAGTGACTAGACATCTTTCCTTTTAAACAAAACTCATTATATAAGGTGCTGCTTGTTTCTACCTCACTTGGAATGTACCACCAGCTTCAGGAAGAAAACCGTAGCTTATTTTTTCACACTTCTTTCATTTGTACTCCCCCCTCTGTTATAAAGAGCACTGTGTTTAGAACACAATATACAATATTTTCTTATTTAATACATATTTTGTTGGACAGATTCCTAGAAGCAGACTGGAGAGACAAGGCTGTCAGTTTCAAAATGCCACATGTAATTCATCAAGTGGGTGGTTGTTTGGGGTACTGGCAACTAGCCAGTGAACATTGTACATATTTGCATTTGGCACAGGGGCAGGAGATAATGAACAGCAGATTTCAAGATTATGAGAATGATTTTTTAATATTTAATGGTTTGTAAATGTTCTAGATTTTATTTATTATTGATGGAGTGGGTTTAGCTTTGCTAGTGAGATTCCTGTATTTCAATAGTTAGAAAACTAGTGAAAACCTTTATATCACTGTAGATCACTTCATCAGAGTTGTGCATTTTTCTTCTCAGGATGTTCATGTACATGCATTTATGGTATCTTTTTTTTTCTCTCAATATCAAGGCAGGATTCCCAAAGCTAGGAGGAAGCACTGTCCTGGCAAATTGCATAAGGAACAGAGATTTTTTTGTCTCACTTCTCAGTGACCTCTCCCAAACACGAAGAGTCCATAATAATTTCCTAAAATAAATTGTACTTACAAAACCTCATATATTTCTTCAGTGTCACATTTATATATGTAATGCTTATCTTAGGCTCAGAATTTAGGTTGCTTTTCATTTAGATTTATTTTCTTTACAAAAAAATGATTAACAGGAACTAGAGAACCTGGGACAATTTTACTTAGAGAAACTAATATAGCAATATGATTTTTTGAGTCATAACATTCATATACTAAAATAAAGACATGCTATGAAAAAAAATTATAGAATCATAGTCCAAGGGTAAACTGTATAAATCACTTGCCATTTTGCCTTTCCTGTGAATTGCAACCATTCTAATTAATGTGGATAGTATTTTATATCCTATCAAACAAATACATGTATTTTGAATACTTTTAAATATAAATACACAAAAATCAATGAGGAAAAGTTCATTTATTGAAAGACAAAGGTAATCTATAAAATCTTTGGTTTTCATCTCAGTATTTTTCAACTTCAATAATTGTAAAACCAAATATTTCAAGTACAGAAGGAGATGCACGAAAAAAATCAAAGTGCACCTTTTGCGTGATTTTATGTAAGTAAACCATTTTAAATGATTCATAGAATGTTTGCACACCAGAATCTTTTCCATTATACCCCGCAGTTCTTGAAGTGATTCTCAGACTGTCTATAGTTCTGCATATGTACAGTGATCAGATACCAAGACCAGCTGCAGCAAAATCAGCTCCTGCAGTTATAGCTTGGAACATTGTGCATATCATTTAACCTGCTTCTCTGGCACACTCCTTTGCAAAGAACTTTACACAGACCCGCTAAATGTATTGCAGAAAGAATTATGATTTTTATGTGCATGTATATATATTTTGTATCACGCCACTGGGGTTTTTATCTCATTATACTGCATGTGCCAAATTACACTGCAGTAATTCCAGAGTTACGCTGGTGAGTTCAATAGAGGCACTCCAGATTTACAATGGGATGACTGATTGGAATCTGTGTAATGACTCCTTTCCTGAAAAGCTCTTACTTTGAGGCAAGATTCAATACAAACTTCTATTTAGATGGAAAGTGAGAAAATATGATAAGCACTACCTTTATCTCTTCCTGTACACAGACCAACTATACAATAGTTTCCTCCAGAAAATTATTTCTTAGAGAATTCTTGAACTATATTAATTCCCTCTGTCATTTCCTATTATTTATGTGAATTATCTCTCACTGATAGAGAGAAAAAAGGGCTACACTTTTATTAAACTAATTCTGTCTCATATCTGTAAGCACATAAAAATACAAGATTTCTGGTCAGGGATGGGTTTTGGTAGTCTTCCTTCTGTAAGTAGCATTATGTATAAACACAACATATACACATCATAGAGTCACAGAATAGTTAGGGTTGGAAGAGACCTTTAAAGGTCATCTAATCCAACCCCACTGCAAGGAACAGGGACAGCTTCGACTAGATCAGGTTGCTCAGATCCCAGTCCAACCAGGTCTTGAATGTTTCCAGGGTTGGGGCACTTACCATCTCTCTGGGAAACCTGTTCTAGTGTTTCACCAACCTCACTGTAATTTTTTTTTTCCTTATGTCCAGTCTGAATCTACCTCCCTCTATTTTAAAGCCATTACTCCTTGTCCTATCACAACAGGCCCCAGTCTTTCCTGTAGGCCCCAGTTAGGTACTGGAAGGCCGCTGTAAGGTCTCTGCAGACCCTTCTTTTCTCCAGGGTGAACAGATTCAGCTCTCTCAGCCTGTCCTCATAGGAGAGGTGCTATTTCATCTTCATGAACTTAAAAGACATTTCGACAAATTAAAACAGTGGTTACTTTTGTCTAGAACAAGTAATTAATTACAAATTCATATTGATTTGTGTTACTTAATATTCATGGAAACTCTTTTAATGTTTTCTTTTAGTAAATTAAGACTGCTATTGATCTTGCCAAAGACAACATGAATGCAATTAAACCCGCATAGCTCTGGTTTGGGATGAAAATAAAGCTATTTTTATTGGATATGCATTCATATCATGCCAGATTTTATAATTGCAGGGGAGTTGGACTAGATGACCTTTAAAGGTCCCTTCCAACCCTAATTCTGTGATTCTATGATTCTATGATTCTACAAATAGTATATCAGATTTACAGATATACATATCTTAAAAATATAGTTCTTTTGTCACAGCAAGTATTATTGAAAGAAAATATTTTTAAATATGAAAAGAAAAACTGTGTCATCTGCATGAATTCCAAGTGTGAATTAATAAGCCAGTATCATCTCTGCCTTAAGTTAATGGAGAATTGTAGCAAATATATTTTTGTTACTGAGGAAAAGTGGAAGATTTATCTCACTGCCTTGAACACTTACATTTCCTTATGGTGTTCACTTATTCTTCTCAATGGGGATTTAGACAATGTCTTTTACCAAACCATTGGCTCGAGTCTCAGCAAACTCATTCGATTTGTCATGCTCCAAACCAAAGCAGTTCAGTAATGATAAGAATGTATAAAAAGATGTTGCTATATAACATTTACATGTAAATAACAGACTGTGTTGTATGAGCAATCCAAATAGCAAAACAACAAGCTATGGTTATGGACCTCTGAAGACATTTCCCAGAATGTGAATGGTATCTGTGAAGAGGTACACAAAACAGCATCTACAATAAATAAGTTTCTTACACTTAAAATCTGACATGCACAAGGAAGGTATCTAATCTAATTTCCTGCTATACAGTATCTCAGAAAGAGATGCTGAAGCTCGGTTACACAAACCCACTATTTACCTGGAGGTGTACAAATGAGATGCTTGTGCCTCATCTAAATCAGTGCATTTATTCTATTTATTCTATCAAGCTGATGGCATTAATATGACTGTTACAAAGCAGACTGATTCAGAGAGAATCTACTGAGAAAAAGACTTCACCTTCAAAAACACACATACAAGTGCATGCTACTTTACCAACAGCAATAGGAGAAGCAGGAGAGAGTTTTCCGCCTCACTGAGACAGGGAGAGATATTTTGGTAGTTAAATATGTAATGACACAAAGAGGCATTTAAGCCATATAAGTAAAGATGAATGACCAGAAGATATTTTGGATATGAAAGCTTTAAACTAAACCTGGGGTGGAACATTAAAATCTTCCTGGAGGGATTCAAAGGCAAGATGGGATATTTCTAGCTCTTCCAACAGGTATGAAATCAGAGGTGTCGTGTATTGAGAAAGAGGGGGCAGGACTCCAAACAAGCATGCATTAAGAAAGATTACAATAGGTCTTTTGGCAAGTTAAGAAGGAGAGTTTTCTGATTTTAAGATCAAAGAAGAGTTCCACAATGATTAGCATTCTTACTGTAAGAGAGATACGGTATACAGCAACCTCCTCTTTCACTTATGTACTCATTTGCCACAGAACCAAAGCATTCATGTGCACAGGTTAAGCATTCGTTTTATGTTTCTTTATCAGTGTCACAGTTTTAGCTGTGTTGTTAATTTTGAATATTGTGAATAAATGCTTTTCTCCAAATTTCACCTAAATTAACATGAGTTGTTTGTCACCAGAAGAGTGCCTTGCCAAAAGTCCTGCTGCCCCAGCACAGTCTACAAAATAGAAAGAAAGTATAGAAAAAGGGTGGGCAATCCTCAAGCTAGTCACTGAGACTAATCTTTTAAAACATGGCCAACGCTGAATTCAGATGAGTTGCTTAGATCTTTGCCAAGTTGGGTCATAAAAGCCTTCAAAGATGGTTTCCACAGGGTTTCTGGGCAACTTGTTTGAAAGGTTAATTGAAAGGCAATGCAGCAGAAGTAAAAAATCTGTTACTCTATGTAAAACACATGGAAGTTGGTATATTTTAAGGACTAACATGACATTCCAACTGTTATATAATTCCCAGGGTCATCCCCTGTGCCTTATTCTTTTGCATTTCCTAAGTTTTCTACATTGTGATAATTACTCACATTAGTGGTTCAAAGAATTCTCAGATGCTCTTTTAAGATTCTTTAGCATACATTATATGAGTGAGTTAGTTTGTAAATGTGTATTTTTAGCCAAAATGTCTCTCACTTCTTTGCTACAAAATTATATAGAACTATACATGGTTGTGTTTGATTCAGATGCAGCATAGAAGCATTTATCAAATATTTCAGAAATGTTTCCAGTATCTAGCAATGAATACATATGATTTGTGATTTTACTTGTTCTTAACACATATTTAAAATTCTTAGCTTTGTTAACTGTTTCCCCAAACGATTATGTACATTTTAACATATAAATTACAAATCCATGAGTTTTTAAGCATTGTTTTATTAAATAATTTTTCATTTTAATTATTGCCAGTCAAGTATATCAATACCTATTTTCATTTAAAGGATATATACACATGAGAGAGATTGTCTGTATATTTAAATATATATGTCTATATAAAATATGTTCACATACATGAAAAATATACATATATTGTAATCTTATCTGGTACCTCAACATCAAATTCTTACAGATCTTCATTTCTATTAGCCATGACCCTGCAAATCATTAGAGCTCAAGCATTTTATGAAGCAAAAGACTTTCACAGTACCAGATTAAGAGTGTTATTCAACAACTTCATCACATAGCGCAGTGATAAAATAAAGAATAAATAAATAGAGGTATGACATGGCAAATTCATTTGATACAGTGATACAAAATGTGGACAAACAGAAGAAAAGAATAAGTTTAAAAGAGGAAAAATAGATAAGCTGAAATAAAAAAAAAATATAGATAGTTTTAAAGACTTACAGAAAAGTTGATTACTGGATCAGAAATGTTATTGTCTTTTAAGGAGGATTTTGAGATCTGCAGAGGGGAGCCTCAATGGAAGTACAATTTTAAATATAGAGGAATTCAGTCAGAATTTTGGCAAATTTCTTTTTAATCCTAGTAGTACATCTTAATTTACATATGTCGTAGTTTAGCCCAGCTCGGGACCATGCTACACAGTCTCTCTCTCACTCCCCCCACCCTCCAAGGGAATAGGAAGAGATAATGCAAGAAAAAGGCTCGAGGTCTGAGATAAGGACAGGGAGAGATCCTTAAAGTTACCATTATGGGATTATAATCAGAGCAGGATAATGAGAAAGAGAACAAGATAACTTCCCCCATCCCTCCCTCTTCCTGGGCTTCACATTATCTCTACCTCCTTCACCCCCAGAGTGGCACAGGGGGAAAGAGGGAATGGGGGTCAGTTTATCACATGTTGCTTTATGCTGCTCCTTACTCCTCAGAGGAAGAACTCCTCACATGCCTCCCCTGTTCCAGTGTGGGGTCCCTCCCACAGCCTACAGTCCTTCGTGAACTGCTCTGGTGTGGGTAATTTTTTTCACGGGGTGCAGCCCCTGAGGAACAGGCTGCCCCACCGCAGGTCCTCCACAGGCCACAGCCTCCTTCAGGAATCTGCCCGCCCTGGTGTGGGGTCCTCCACAGGCTGCAGGTGGATCTCTGCTCCTCTGTGGACCTCGATGGGCTGCAGGGGGACAGCCGGCTTCACCATGGTCATCACCACAGGCTGCAGGGGAATCTTTGCCAGGAGCCTCATTACTCCTCCCCCTCCTTCACTGACCCTGGCCTCTGCAGCCATTCCTCTCACAAGAAATTCTTCACAATTGAGTCAGGCAGACATCTCTCAGGTTTTCTTCACATCTCCTGTCTTCATTTCTTGTGGCCGGGCTGGGCTGAGTTGGGCCCAGCCAGATGCCCGGTGGAAGGCCAGAGGGTGAGGGCCGCAAGGCCCACAAGGCTCGTGCCTCCCCCTCTCAGCCCCTGCTCCAGCTTCTTCATGTCATCTCTTCTTCTTTTTTTTTTTCTGTTTTTCCCCTTCTTAAATACGTTATCATACAGGTGTTATCAGGGAACATTCTGCTACCAATTGGCTCAGCCCTGGTCAGCAGCTTGTCTGCCCTAGGCCTGGCAGAGTCCACTGGACAAAGGGGAAACAACTTCTAGCAGCTTCTTACAAAACCTGCCACCATAGTCCCCTCCCACTAAATAAAACCAGGACAACATAAAATAGTGACATATGATAATCTTATTTCAATCCAAACAAAGCAAAGATTAAATTGATTTACTACTTAGCATACAAGTTGTTCCTGATAAATTTTGGTCACCAAGTTAATATCTGTCTCATATCTTCAATAGTTGCTGATCTTATAACTTATTTAGCCTAACTAAAGTTTACCTGGTTTAAGCTAACTGATAGTTTTGTGATATAAGACATGTAAAACTCATATTTTAAAGTAGTCTAATAAAAAATCAGAATTAAATGATCAATCCATATCTGTGTAAATGCGTACACATTTACTAACTACTATGATGTATTTATATGAAGTGTATGGATCAAGATCCTAATCAATTTGAATGAAGCAATCGCAAAATTTATGTCAGTGGTTAACTCTTTGATGCCTGCCAAAATGTAGTTCAAGTAACCTTGCTGAACACAAGACTTGCTGTAAGAAATTATTCATTTTATACCTATAAGGAAATGCTATTCTAGAAACAAAAAATGTCTTCAGAAAAATTCTTCCACAACTCAATTATATCAAACATGACACTTTTCTTTGAACCCACATGCATCTCCAGCTTTTTATTTGTCATTGGCATAAGGAATTATTAAATATCTGCATATCTGGTTTTTCACGGGTGTTTTCAAGTATGACAACATAAAGATTTTGCATATTGAAGTTATGGAACCATGACTACCCTAATACCAATCTTTCTCTTTTTGATTAATTAAAGGCTTCCAATTTCTTTACTGATCTATCAGATGGGAAATTGCTGTTAAAGACAAGACAAATCCATTTGAACCATCAAATATTGTGTAATGGATGATCTGTGTTTGTTAAATTCAGACTTTAACTCCTCTATCACTTAAGCGAGGACTCTGCTCATTTTCTTTTTATTTGCAAGAACATTCAAGAGACATTGTTCACCTTTAGTTCCCTCCACAAGTCCCTGAATTCATCTATGGATGGTGCAATGGGAGTAATATCCATGCTGCTACCATGTATCATCAACAATACTCTTACCTGTTAAACCCTGAACTTTGTTTTTGTATTCAGTTTTGTCCTCCTGGCTGGTATTTTCCTGTTTCTTCCAAGGCAGCTAAGATTGTTTATTTTCTTTAAAACATAGTACAAATGACTTTGCAATTGTTCTTTTATTTGAAATTCCATTGGGTAGGTTAATCAGCTTCAATATCACAGACTCGGGCTTTTTATTTATATTCCTTTTCTGAGAGTATTGAAGCTCTCACCTTTGATTTACAAGCAGGGAATAGGAAAGAGAGTCTAAACTCAGTTGAAGCTTTCATGCATACTATTCTTTATGTGAAGATTGCTTTTCATCTTTGATCAAAACATATTCTCAGGTTATGAGACTCACCTGATCCGAGTTAATCATTGGTTAAAAGTTACTTTTTATAGTACAGAAATTTCTTCTCCCACAGTTAAGTTGGCTTTCTGCAAATATATTTCTTAGCATTGGATAATTATTCAATACTTCTATATATTTAGTTATATATAGCTTGAAAAAATCCTCCTTCATTGTGTAGTGCGTCTATACAGTTCATTTTCATTTCCCTTTTCTGAAATCATCTGTGGTCTTGCTTAAATAGATCAAAGAAGGCAGTTATTTTAGACATCACTCTGCAATTGTAGTAAGTTATAAAATGAAAATTAATGTTCTATTGATTGATAATGGCAAAATTATATCTAATATTTCTTCTCTGTAAAATACTAAAAAAAAATAGTGGTGAATAGACAATGTTTCTATTGCAATGTTATAATTCAGGGAGTATAAGTAAGATGAAATTGTGAAACTTTGAAGCAATAAAGACTAACAGTTTATGTTCTAAACATTTTTAGTTTAATTTAGAAATGTCAAAAAAACCTCTATTGTACATTTCTCTGTAAGGTAAGATATCATTTGATATTGTGGAGAGAAACTTTATTTGGGGAGGATGTTTTTATTTTTCACTAAAAGAAGTCAACCTTGAAAACCTTATTAATCATGAATGTACCTATAGACAGAGATGGACTCTGGATTAGATATTATCACTTATAAAAGAGAATTCAAAGCCACAGTTGTTTATCTCTCAAAATGTCAGCTCTGTTTTCCCCAACAGTCAAAAAGACAACATGGTGTGAAAAATCACTGGGAAAGAAACTGAGAATAAATCATAAAGCAACTTTGTTACGTTAACAGTAGCTGGTGAGTCCACATTTTTAATATTATGTACAGCTCTATGTATTTAATCTCAAAAAGAAAGTCCTTTAATTAGGAAGGTACAGAGAAATCATCAAGGATAACGGGCCATTCTGTGCAAGTAAACTATTTTAAATTCAGTAGACAGACTAAATAGTCTAGAAAACAAATGTCCTACCTGAAGGGCCCAAGAGCCAAAGAATTCTTTAAAAATAGTGATTTTGAAATGATCACATAAACATCTTTTTTTTTTTTGCAGAGGATGTTTGTATACAGCCAGAAGATCTACAACTAAGCTATAGGAGAAGAAAAGGATAAGACTAGGTGCTAAAATGTTTTCAGGAAAAAATGATTGCAGAAGAACAAATTTTGTATCAATTGCTTTTAAATGTCCATGGCAAAGAAGTGTATAAAGCAGAAGTAGTCAGTGCCCAGCTTTTTTCATATGAAAACTTTACCCTTGTGATTTCTCAGATAGCATCAGGGAGTTTGGACATTTTTTAAGAACTGTCTGACAAGGAAGATGCTGTCCATGTTTATAGAGATAGCTTCTCCGATGCATCCATAGCATGCAAAAGGACTCATAAATCACATTCATAATTCTAGCGATACGAGTCATGAGGACACCTTTCCATGGGTTGATAGAGCAGTTGTGATTATAATAGTCAAGAGACCTGAAACTGTCATGATATATAACAGATAAGTCGTCTTTCTTTCTTTCTCTCTTTTTTCTTTTTTTTTTTTTTTTCTTTCTTTTTATACTGATTT
>WHYT01016047.1:163724-238699 GCA_009806455.1 Tetrax tetrax
TTTTTTTTTTTTTTTTTTCTTTCATTATAATGATAGAACAGCCTTGCTGCATGGCCGGATCAGATTCATTCAAATGATTTATTCTTTAGATCAGCCTGAAAGGCTTGTCTCTTTAGTGGAGAAGGAAAATTTTATCTGAGAGCTCAATTGTGAGAACAATGTACTATCTTCCCTTGAGCTTTGTTGCAGTGAAAAGTTAAGAGTCACAGTTGCAGGATACTGTGGAAGAATTCTGAGCTAGGAAGGGCTAGAATCTGTAAGTTTCCTCAGGAAACTACCATTAAGGCTAAAATAGCACGAGGCACTTTAAACTTGAAATAGATGTACTTGGGAGTTAATATTAATCTGAAAGAAATGAAAGTTGCCCTTGAAGCTCATATCTATACCCTGTACATACATACTGGGAGAAGGGGAATGTCTATACCACTTTTTGAGCTGAACACTTCCTCAGATGTTTTACTATAGCAACCATAATTTTAATAGAAAAGCTGGAAAGTGTTACTCCTCTGTGTTGGAGAGGAAGTTACTCTGAAACAAGATTAGTTTACAGAAACAGTCAAATCACTGCAGCTAAATGAAATGGGACAACACATCTTGTTTGGATATCACTTTAAAAATAGGAATATTTAATACAATTTATATTCATGATGCCTATATATTTTCAAATGGCTAAACTCTAGGGAACTCGCTGTGAAACACTTCTACATGAAAAGAAAATTACTTGAAGGGGAATGCAGAAGGTGCAACATTTTAAAAGAAAAATTGGTATGCATATAATATTTGTATTTCCTATTAACCTTCACTTGCACAAACAGAAAATCTTCAAAACGGTGAAGGGCTCAGTTCAATTTGTCTGTTTACAAAATTTAATTTAACCAAAAACCTGCAAGAGAGTAGAAGCTGAAACAAAGTCTATTGCTGGTTGGTTTAATGTGAGGAACCTGAAATTGATGTTGACGTTTTTCCAGCCTGGAGCAATCACTGCACTGCATATCTTAATTGGTTACCTAAGCCTCTCTCTTTGTCTCACACAGGGGTAGACTCATGCTTGCAGCTGCAGGAATCTCTTATTGTAAATACTTACATGGACAAACCAATTGAACAAACAAAAAACTCCCCGTCTTGGATTATCCAGTTAGTCTTTTAGATAATTGTGAGCTTTGCAAAAATTCTTAGTAACCTTTTCCAGTGTGTGAGAGCATGAATTATTAGCTAAATGTGCCAGCTTGGAAAATGTATAAGGCAGTATGGTACAGTCACAATATTATCTACTAGATTGAGCCAGCTTTATTAACAGTGACAACCATAACAATGATAAAAGCCACGTAAAACCAAATTCAGTCATCAGAACCTTATGGGAGGTCTGCAATTGTACTAGCTATTTTTTTTTTTTTATGTTTACATTTGGAATTTTCCATGAAAATTACCTGGTGCTTTTGTTAGTTTCACTCAGTATCTCTGTTAGAACCTACAAAAGGTCAGTAAAATACTATTTTTTTACGTAGAGTAGATAATAGCATCTACAGTCATTGTCAGATAACAGTGACTACATTGGAAATGTTGTTGTGGGATTTTTTTTTTAATCTTCCAAATAAATTCCTTCCTGTCTGCCAATTCAAATAAAAATCACAGTCCCGCGCTGTAGAGGTTGTCAATATAGATGTAAAAAATATCTCACAGGGAATATGTAAAAATGATTAGGTTTGGGAACTGTCCCTACAAAGTCCAACCTCAGAATTTCTCCTCTTATTGTCAATATAGATCTGAGCTTCCCCTCCAATAACAACAAGAAAAAACCCAATCAAACAAAAAAGCCCTGTAGCTCCTTCCAATACAAGGCTTTTTTTTCTGGAAAATGTAACTCTAAACAATTTTGTGATAGCTGCACTAGTAAAAGTACATAGATACTTAACTGAATTAATTTTGTGTGAATGTTCACTTGCACCATGTGTAAGACATTTGGAGAGATATTTTCAGTCTAATCCAAAAGTCTGTTGTTTGTTTGGGGGTTTTGGGGGGGTTTTTTTGGTTGTTTGTTTGGTTTTTTTGTTGTTTTTTTTTCCAGAAGCACACGGATTGATTATTGGAAGTTATTGCTTAAACTTATTTTAATCTGTGAAACTGATTAATTTTAGAGAGCTACACAGGACAGTAGGGTCTAAAGAATTTTAAATTGTTGTAGTAACCAATTTTTTGTTTATAATAGGAACTTTTGTACAAAACATTTGATTTTTACCATTTTAAAATGAGCTTACTTAATAAATGAAGACATGAACTTACTACACTAAGACTGCAAGAGGCAAATTAGTTTTTCTTTGTTCCTGTCTGTAAATTTTCTTGGCAGCACTTTGTGTTCAGAGGTCTACAGAAATTAACATTTCTTTGAAGTCTCTTAGAATTAGGATTTGGGGATTTTCAGCAGATTTGCTTCACTATTCAAATATCACAAAACTTGTTCAAGGTATGAAAGAGATAACACAGAGTTTTTAATAAAACAATTACCAGTGAGCAAATCAAAACAGAATTCCTTAAACTTTAGCTACATGATTGATCTAAAAAATAACCGTATGCAGAACTTCCACCTGTAGTCAAGTATAGTAAGCAGCTTTGACTGTGTCTACTGAAAATCTTATCAACAATCTGAAAAAAAACCACAAGGAACACTAGAAAAAATGTAACATTTGCAGACATTGCTGGAATGGTAACTAAAAAAGCAGGTAATTTCCTTTGGCTAAGACACATTCATGCATGTATTTCAACAAAGTTAAATGAAAAAGCATACATATGGGAACTAAAAATACAAGTCTCATCTGTAGAAAGTGGAACTGCATTTCAGATATGCAGGAAAGATGTGGTGATTTTGATAAGTGAGATGAGTAGACTGGGACCATAATAAAACCATCTCATTTAGTCTGTAATTAGATTTTGTAATTACTGAAATGCATATGCCTTAGTAAAGTGATACAGACCACTGAGACAATGAAGAGAAGGCATTAAAAGGAGTTGTGCAGGAATCTTTGCTGTGTGTGTAAGCAATTCAAAATTTGCTAAAGCTAGAGACAGTCATTGAAACAGGAAATTTCAATTAGGAAATTGTAGTCTTGCTGAAGAAGCATGGCACAGTAATAATCCATTATAGCTATCTTCTGTATTTCATACTTCTCTGTTGGGATGTACACTATGAAGCAAGGTAGGGTACATTTCTAAAACTGTGGTTTTTATTCACCAGAAGTCATGAGCAGGAATCACTTGGTAAGAGATTGGTAATAAACAAGAGTTCCTGCTAAAGTAAAATAATATTCTCTCTTATATTTTTTAATCTAATAATCCATGGGAGAAGGATGTGAAGCTAGTGAGCCAAATTACGTTATTTAGCTAGAAAGCAGAATTCAAGGTAAGCACTCCCTAGCAAAGAGTTTATTTCTTCATTATAGCTATTTGGATTGTTCTCACACACTTAGTCTTTCTTTGGCAAATGCAATCTCTTCTGTAGTCTCTCAGGAAAATCTTAGAAAGATATCATTCTGCAAGCATGACTGAAAGAAAGCCTCCAGTGTTTTTAATCCTTTTGACATCTGTGACATCTGTTTCACACCCTTTCATTAAGTAAGCTGTGAAAATCGTTAAAGTAAATGTGAACCATATACACTTTTCTTGGACTATGTTAACAAAAGAGAGTTTCTTAACACTGTCAAGATTTTTTTCTCTTTTGACCACAATCACTTCTGCTAAAGCACTTCATTTAGAGCATATATAGATACACACAAAATAGTTATATTTGTATGTATATGAGGAAAAGAAACAACAACCATCCCTCACAAGTGTTATTTTTTCTCTTTCTGTAGTCTAGAATTTGTGCCCAAGCCATTGTCTCAGAAGAAGGCTAGAGGAATACTAAAATTAAGATGTTTGTGAATGTTGTGGTTTAGCCCTAGTCATTGCACAGTTTTCTCTCTCATCCTCCCCCTCCTAGTAGGATAGGGGAGAGAATTAGGAAGAAAGGAAAACTTGTGGTTGAGATAAAGGCAGTTTACTAGAACAGCAAAAGAAAAACTACAATAATATAAGGATATTAAAATAGACAAAATGCACAATGTACTTTTTCTCACCAGCCAATATTTCAATGACCAGTACAGCCTGTCCCGAGCAGCGATCACAGAAATGAAACTGAGCAGTAAGAAAAGGAACAAAAAGGGAGCCAATAAGGTAGAGAGACCGATGGCAGTGAACGAGAGAGAAGGATGGATACCAGGAAGGCAGATACTCACCCTAGCCAACCCCCACTTATATACTGAGCATGATATTTATGACATGGAATGCTCTCTTTGGCCAGTTTGGGTCAATTATTCTGTCTGTCTTTCTCCCAGTTTTCTGCATCTGCACATTAGTGAGACCTGGAAAGCAGGACAGTGTCCTTGGTTTCATTAACAACTCATATCATCAGTCTGTTTATTAACATTCTTCACAGACAAAATTCAAAACACACTGGCTACTGTGGGGAAAATTAACTCCATCCCTGCCAAAACCAGCACAGCAAATTACTTCACTTCCTGTAGGTCGGAGCTTATCTTTTGCATTTTTAGCTGCAAAGATTTATTTCTGATTAATTAAAATCACTTTTCATTTCCTAGATTATTCTCTGTTTATAATTTACTGCAGTTTGTTCTTTTTGTAAAAGTAATTGTTGCTATGATATATGAGTGACATGGAAGGGGAGATAAAACAGAAGAATCTCTCAGAGATCGAAAGTGGAACAGGAAGGAGATAAGACATGCAAAGGCAGTTGGAGGGGAGGAATAATCATTACTGTGGTTTCTCAGTCTTGAAGATATACATATAAAGATATCAGATGGGAATGACTACTGTATGAACTGTTTGAGCTACATGCAGTTGGAATGGGGTGCTGTTCTTAAAACAGAAACCCTTTTAAAAATTAAAAGTTCAACATAGCTAAAGGTTTGTTCCTCCTTTACCTGAAGATTTAAGCCATAGGTCTTTCATTTATACAGTTCAACTAAGCAGAGTAGAGCTCATGAGAGAGATTCAAAGATCTTGACATTTTATTACATTACATCGTCGATTTCAAAACCAGGCCTGCTCTTCTCTCTTCAAGCCAGAAGGTATCTAGGATAAATTTTCCTGAGAATACTTGAGACACAGGTATCCACAAATATTTTGCATTGTTTTGAAAATAATTCCAATATTGAAAAACAATAATCCTCATATATACTATTTATTATTAATAGTATGTCTGAATTTAAATATCTTTCCTCTATATGTGAGATTCTAGGTGTTTTAGACTATACATTCCTAAGCAGGCTTCTCAGGGCCCATATTCAAAACCAAAACTGGCCAGTTTTTAATCATCCTAAATGTATCTCTGGTGAGTATATTATGGCCTATGCCATGTTTATTCTAATGTATTTGTATTAAAACCATCTCTGTAGACTGAAACTTTTAATTGAAAACACAACAGAAAAATAAAATTATCTTTGGATACCAGACACCATGTGAATTTCATTGTGATTTTTCATGATGAGGTAACATAATAAGACCAATCAATGTTTCATTAACACTGAAGAGCTCTCAGACATGTTGTTAGAAACAGCATCTTTTATAAAGTACAAATGGCTTTTTTTTTTTTTTTTAAAGCATTGGTATTACTTAGATCAGTCTGGTGCACTAACAGCAAAATATTTTTTCCTAATGATTTTTTGAAGTCATAATAACAAAACTGAATAATAAATAACAAAGAAAGCTTCTACAGAATAAAACAACATTCTTACTTTTCACTTTAAAGCTTTGTATTCACCAGTGCAATTGAAAAATCTTTCAATATTTTAATGAGTTTGATGTGGGGGCGAAGAGCAATATCAATATCAAAGGCTGAGATTCAATCCTACTACAATTTCAGTTTCTCAGTGCAAGCCACTCAAATTTGATGAGTTTACAAATTTAGCCTGGAAATAATGTAAACAAAAGAGTTTCTTGTGACACAGGCAATATTTTCATAAACTCAGAAAAGCATCTCTGGTTCTTCTATGGTATCTTCTGTCAAAAGCTTCTGTACTTTTAAAATATTCTACCCTAACTTTCCTGAATATAGCAAAGAGTGTGTTTAATTTAAATGTAATTGAAAGTTTTAATTGCGTTCCTTTTAATTTAAAATTGTTTGGAAGTTGTTCTTTAAAGTGGAATCACAGAGGAAATATGAGATGGAGATATCAAGACAGCATATCATATTGACAGTTTTCTATATGTGCTCTACTCCTGCAGTTCTTGATTTTTTTTCTATAAGAACTGGGGTTTATGGTAAAGTTCGTTGCAGATGTGTAACTCTTGACTTAGGTATTTAAGGCCATGGTAGACAAAAAAACCCAAAATTTAATATAGATTGCCAGTTCACTTAGTAAAGTGACAGAATATGTAGCAAATTGCATGACCTATGTGAAACTCTTGTTTGAATTATGTGGCACAGTAATTTGCCTATGTCAGTCTACTGACTGGCACTTCTTTATGAATAAGACAAATTGGAGTTCGCAGTTGTAACTTCATTTAAATGTAAGAAGCCATCTTTTCATCTTTATAGGTGCAAAAGACATTATGAACAAACGTGAATCAAGAATAACCAAAGACTGATGTCTGTCAGTTTTAACCTGAGACACTAAACCACAGTTATTAAAGTGTTATCTTTTCCCACATCTCAGTAATTCTTTGATATGCAATATTAATTTATCTTAGCTTCTGCAGATTCAAATGCAAATGTTTCAAATGTCAAATTCTCCTTGTATAAACTAAGATTTTGTTCCTGTACCATCCTCTCTGCTTCTTAGCTAAGGACAAGATTTTATGAAAAAAATGGGGCTTATTGACCAACTGAATAGTGACATAGAGGCCATTGATGCTAATCTGACCATGCACTGAAGCCATTAAAGACATACAACATCAAAAGCTAACATTACAATAAAGAATCAATAGTTTCTTGAATGCTTGGTGCCTTAAATCACTTTAGAGTCAAACCACTGCCTGTGCCAGCAGGTGGAAAGTGGTAGGAAAGATTATCCAAAAGTGCAGAGAAGAGCCAGAGAGTTTGAATCATTCAGCAATTACTTGTGTTTGGATCAGCACAGCTCTGAGGCAAACCACAATAGACTGAAATGTTCTAGCTGAAAAATTAGTACCCCTCCAGTGTGGATTAAAGAGAGGCAGGCTTCTACATGATTCAGATCTCAGGCAATCTCAGCCATCTCTGAATGACCCAAACTCTTTCCTTACAGAGCAAGAGTACCACATGCAGCTCATGAGTTTATTGACTAAGGTTGGGTTGAAGGAATTGAGACCTGTCCTCTACTTCTGACTTTCAAAATGTTTTACTATCTCTATTCCCTTTTTTCCCCCATTATTTGGTCAGCCTACAGAAATCAGGGTTACTTTGAGATGGATTCAGTGTTAAATGAAATTAATTCTCCATGTCTTCACCAGAAAGAAAAATGGAGAAAATTCAGTGCTTCGTAAAAATTGTCTCTCGCACTCACTATAGTGCTGTAACTTCTTTCTTTTATCAAACAGTACAATCTACGTTAAAGGCTTCAAGTTCAAGACTTAATTATTGCACTTTGTTCAGCAATTAAAAGGGAATTGCGAAAGAGATGCTATGGCATATGTCACAATTAAACATGCATTTTACAGTAGTATCTTTGCTCCTAATTCTTTCTTAAACGATGCTGATCAAAACAATAGTAGGAATTGAAAATTGTCTTTAAATAGAGGTGTCTAACCTTTAGCACAGACAACTTGCAACTTCTTAAATCAAATAAAATCTTTACATGACTAGAAAATTAATTATAGCACTATGTTTTTGTGAATATGAAACCTAGCAGCAATACTGCGGTTCATAAGACAACCTTAAGACTCTAGCTTATACATGGACATCTTTTCTATTGTAGATGTTTTATGCCTGTGGAGATAAGTGTGTTCACAATCATATTCTGCTCTAAAAGCTTTGAAATTAGAGGTACCAACAGGCAACTTTAATGGCACTGAGATAGTTTAATGATCACCTCAGATAAGAAAAAGTGAATGCATGATGACAAAATTACACATCCTTTTTATGTTGGAAAGTAATTTATATATGTGTGTTAAATTTATTTGTTTGAAGATGCTTCTCTTAAGCTCTATTTCAATAAGGGAGTGGTTATATTTAATGATCACTGTCATTCCAGTTTGACATCGTTACTCTAATATCACAGTGCTTCCACTGAGACCTGCAATAACTTCTTCTGGAAATGCTCAGTAAGAGTCTTAGTTGTTTTCTATACATTGAACTCTGTCAGAGCAATCCCAGAACCAAAATCTGTTAAAATATCAGCTATCTACATCCTTATACTCACCTGTGCAATTTCAGCAAACTCTCGTGTTTCCTTTCTTTAAAGATATTAAAGGTTCTTTAGTAAAGTCTCCTAGCTTTAGTTGCTGTTGTACAATCTCAAGAGCTATTAAGAGTTTACATCTCAGCAAGGCACATATCAAGCGTACAGCAAAATTGCATGCTTCCATGATTTATTGACATCTTGTATGTTCTATTGTACACTGAAACAATAAAAGAGGTCTCCTATGCTTACAAGGGTGATGCAATAAGGACTACCAAAACGATTATCTCGGGTGAAGTTGTAAAGTATGTCTTTTTTGTATGGTGATGATGAAGAAGAGGAAGAATGCAGAAGATTTATGTTACAGCTCAAAAAATATCAGAAAGTCAGAACCTCAGGGAAACTTTCTTCAAGTGACAAAGAAAAGACAATTAATGTTTTGTTGCATGTGAACTGTCCCTGTGTGCCATTATTTGCTTCTCACAGTGCCAGCAATATCACAAACTACAAGGTATATTTTTTTTTTATTTAATGTAGCACAATACTGGAGTCACTAAACCAACATGTCATGAGCTAAGCATGTTGCAGTAGACTTTGCTTGTTATCAGATTCTTCAATTTCTTGCAATTACTGACCAATTACTTTCTAAATTTCTTTTTAAAAAATGTTAACACAAATAAACTGTTACTTAAAGCAAGTTTTCAATGTCTGTCTAATTTTCCAGTTATAGTCTTTCATAGACCTTGGATAAAACTGCTGTGACAAAAATCACAAATTCTCCCTACCTCTCCTCATCCTCACCAGTATACCATCAATTAACTGCAAATACAATAGTCAATATCTTTCATCTAGGAATATATGAAAACCCAAGATCTGGTTTTCTCTTTAGAAACATTATGCAGCAACAACAGCAAGATTTCTAGTAGAGATTCAGGAAAATTCCATCGCTTCCCTTTCTTTTTGGATGCCTTGCAAGAAACAAATACTCATGTATTTTTCTTTTTTTTAATTTGTTGTTACTTTCACAATAAAATAAATAAAACCTGTTAAAGGCGATCCACACGAGTCATACAGATCATATAAGTGCAAGGAGGCAATAGAAGCTAATGGACTAACTCAGCAACTCAAAACTCAGGACAAGATACCCTTATTTGTGATTTTATCACAACATCCTTATAGTAATTTAACTACTGTATTGTTTTTGCATTAAAAATTGCATATTAATTATCATTTTACGGGATCATTATACTTTCATACTGATAGTGAAGACCTAAATACATAAATTTTAGTTAAGTATGGCCCTCACATCAGTAGTATCCAACCTCGCAATGATTCAGTTTCATACAGGGTACACCACATCTTAGCTCAGAGGCAGTAGTACCAGTAAAACAAGTCAGTGTGAAACTGTGCCATCCTTTTCGTGCAGGTTTATGTTGATATATGTTCTGCATAGGCATAAACATATTAAGAGCACAGTACTGAAATGCAGCTGATCGTGGAAATGAATGTGAATAATATCACTAAATCAAACTACATCCAACATATGCAGATGCACAACACCACTAAATGCACAATGTTTGGAGGAGAAAGTGAAGAATACCCTGTCTAACTTGAAACTGCTATTAATATTCATAACTGAATATAACAATGCATAAAACTGAACTTTAATCAACACCACACACCTCTTCGGTGGTAAATGACCCTGCATGGAAAAAGTAAACCTTCCCCTGAATCGAAAACAAAGCTTCCTTTTATCTTGTTCATTTTCAGACTCACTAATGATCACTACATCCTAGGCAACTAATGGTGTGAAACAATTTAAGTGCTAATCAGACATCAGTAAAAGGAAAAGCTTACTGACAACCTGCAGTGGTAATGTCTAATCTGTGTTCATTTGTGATCAAATTCTACTGTGACATTCCAATATTGTCACTGAAAAATTACAAAAATCTCTTGTGTGCAACATTAAAGGATCATTTACATTTATATGAGGGCTTTGTGCTAGATCAAGCAAAGGAAGAAGGTTCAAAAGGGTTTAAATTTTTGAACAGGAGATTATAAATATACAGCAAAGGGAGAATGGACGAATGCATTTTCTGTTCTATCTAGAATCATAGAATCATAGAATCATAGAATCATAGAATAGTTTGTATTGGAAGGGACTTTTAAAGGTCATCTAGTCCAACACCACTGCAAGAAGCAGGGACATCTTCAACAAGATCAGGTTGCTCAGAGCCCCGTCCAACCTGGCCTTGAATGTTTCTAGGGGTGAGGGACACTGGGTTCCAGTGTTCCACCACTCATTGTAATTTTTTTTTTCTAATATCTAATTTAAATCTGCTTCCCTCTTTTTTTAAAACCATTACCTCTTGTCCTGTCAGAACAGGCCCTTCTGAAGAGTTTCTCCCCATCTATCCTGTAGCCCCCCTTTAGGTACTGAAAGGCTGCTGTGAGGTTTCGGAGCTTCTCTTCTCCAGGCTGAACAACCCCAACTCTCTCAGCCTGTCCTCATAGGAGAAGTGCTCCATCATTTCACCAGACACCAAAGTGAGACTGGTATTGTTGCTATTAATTAAACTGCTTCAGAGCTTCACATCACAGCCAGCACTCTAGTACTTATAGTATACATCCCAGATCCTGAGGGAGGAAAAAAAGAAAAGATACTCCCTAAAAAAAATCCCCTAAAGTTATAGAACAGAAAAACAAACAAAAAAAAAAGTAATAAAATAGAACTGAACTAAGGAATCACTTTTCAACACTGAGACACCTTCTGCCTGATGGTTGTCTTTTGAGCTTCCAAGAGGCTATACTGTTCAAGCAAGGTTATCTGATAATATTCAGTCTAGCTGTGACGAAGCAGAAGATTCAAAGAAAAAGTAAACTAAAAATAAAATAACAAAACACAGGGTGCAAACAATTCAAATGAGAAAATAGGAAAAGCTTTAGAGCGTCACCTACAGATTTTTGTAGTCACCTGTGTTTCAACACTTCCATAATATTTCCTACTTTACTATTCATTTTTTAGCATATGTTAATATGATTTATTCTTCTGGTACTTACAGGGACAGTATTTAATACTCTTAAATAACAAACTGTGAGTATTTCTTATATTTCTAGTGGAAAGTTATCAATTTCAGATAAGTTATCTTTTTTTTTTTTCTTAATTAAAAAAAAAATATATAGCATGGGACTTTCATTGGAGGTGAAAGATTTTATTTTTCCTTCTTGTTAAAGAACTAATTTCCAAGAAGGATGTAAGCAGCATTCAGTCTGGTGTTTTATTTGACAATTTCTTGCACCAATAACAGAAATGTCATTACTATTCCAACTGAAAATAAACACTAAAAAGTTAAAATAAGATTATTAATTTTCAGCAGAATCAATGAACTGATTCAGCTCACTATAGAGCTGACTTCTTGAAATCAGAGGGTGTTAGCTCAGTATTAGATCCCAAAACCCCATCTGTTAACATACTACGATATGGACAAGCAGATGGAGGGAGTCCAGACATGAAACAAAGAACATGGAGAGGAGACAGAAAGGTAGGCATGCAAAGAACAGTGTATCAACATGCAAATCTTAGTTATAAAAATTCAGTCATGCAATAAATAACAACGACACTTTTCAGCAAGAAAAATACTACACTGCTTTTGATTGCCACAATACACATTTTGGACACTATCAGGCTATTCATAATACTAAATTGCCTGAGTCTTTACTAAGGTAAGTTACCTGACCTTCATCACTGGGTATCTGTAGCCATGAGCTAGACAAATGTTTGTCAAGAATGATGAAAGTATAGTTAATCTTGCTTTGGGGAAGGACAGGGAATCAAGGGACCTTTTGAAGCCTACTCTAGTCTTGTGATTGCACTGCTTTATGCTTTGCAAAATACTCCTCTTCCGAAAACTTTTTTTTCTTACTTTCTGCAGAAACTATTAAAGGTGAAGAAAAGCTGGTGTTTTTCTACTTGAGAGAGAGAGATTTAAAGACATTCTTTGTTGAACTTCCAGTTGTAAAATGTTGTTTGTCTTATAGCTTCAGTGAGATTTGCAAGTTGGTGAATACACTTTAGGAAATTGTTAATTTAAATAAATTTTGGATATTCATCTAAAAAGAAGGGCATACACAGTCCTGAATACAAACTCCTTTAAAAGAAAGGAAGTTCATCACAACTCCTTGTTTCCAAAAGGAAATAAAGTTTCATTTCGCATTTTACTTAGAATTAATTAAAGGAATAATGTTATAATGGATATAATACAACCCAGAGCACTCAGAAAAAATGTATCTCCTGAAGACTGACTAAAATGTCATTTTACCATAATGTTTCTCTAATTCTATGTGACTATTACTGTTTGGCTGTTGTCAATGGTACTAGATTTCATCACAGCTAATGCATTTGGAAATACCTCAAAATTTCACAATTTCTACAAAAAATACAATATTTCTTTAGTTCCAGAAGACACCATTAGTGAAAATCACAGTACTTCCTGTAGTAAATTTCCTCCAATATTTATGTAATTTTTCAAAAATTGGAAAATTGATAAGCATGATAGTTGTGGTTTTGGTAATTTTTGTACTTTCCTCAAACAAAAGTAAACAAAAGTTACCTTTCCAGACTGATCTGTTTAAGGAAGATATTCTTGAAATGGATTTCACTAGAAGTTGGAAATAGCAACTTCCTAACAAACACCTTTTTGTCGAATCACTTCCTTAAAATATCCATCTTTCTTTGAAGCTTTTTGCAACTTGATCTCAGAAAGGGCTTGTATAGCTGAACGCAGACAAACTGAAACTCCCATAAGTGGCTTTCAGACATAAGGAACATAAGGAACCTGTTAAAAAAAAAAAGGCTCTACTTGCTTTTTCTCAGATTAAGTTTTCTCTTTATACTCCCTACTTAAATAAATCAGGATACTTATCTCTTTCTTCAGCCTTTGATTCAGAACACTAACCGCCAAGCAAAGCAAGCACACATAGTTCTTCAAGTATTTTTGTTGCTTCTTTTAATTCTACTGGAGGATAAAGGCTCTTTATTATTACTCTGGAATCACAACTGCAAATGTTATTCGATCTGCCCATACACTCATACTGCTAGCTTCACTTCTGTTCTGCTTCAAAGGTTCAAAGAAGAAAGAGAACTGAAGAATTCTTTCCCCACAACATTGTAAGTAGTAGTCTCCAGATCATAGAGAAAAATAAAAAAAAAAAAATCAAAATACTAACCAAAAATCAATTGAGCCTCACATAATTTCTGTTTACGTAGCTTCATGTTCTCAAAGCAAACCAAATCCCAGAGCCAAATATGCTTCAGATCAAATGCTCTGACATCCACTGCCAATTTTTTCAGACTGTGAAGAATGATCAAGGGAGTGGCAGATACTTTTCAAAGTTCCCCAAGTATCATTGAAGAGATACATTAGTAGAAAGTTGAGAATCACTTTTGGTACATCAAGCCAAAGCACCGGTTGCACGTGGAAGTGAATAAAAGACAGTGAAGCTCCAAATACCATGGCATGTAAGACCAACTGTAAGTCCCAGCATGACCAGGCACTAAGGCAGTCTAGTTTGAAATGACACAAGTACTGATAACCATATAAGAGAAATGAACAAAGTCTAATTCCTCAGCTACCCTTCAGAGCAGCAGATAATCTACTCCTCTGCAAAGTATACAAAATGTTGCTTCTATGCTCTGTGACAAGCCCTTAGATGTGACAGTAACGCAAGGTACTGGTGGAGAGCATGTGAAAAGTGACAATAACTCTGGTTTACAGAGATGCATTTCATGGTGGTGACACTTTTGTTTCATTTTGTTTTGTAAAGCAGAACAAAACCACAGCCCTTGAATGGCTAAAGAAGGTCATGCCTAGACATTTGGGAAAGCAAATCAAGTACAAATTTGGTGGCTGGATGGAAGAAAAAAGAGCTGCATCCACTTGCCCACCATTAATACATCTGATACGAAGTGTGATCTTTGACTAAATGACTATGTAACTTTTCCATACCCAATGGCTATGCTATCACTAGCAACTGAAGAGTATAAATCACTATAAGCCAGTATTTGCTAAATCAAGGGGAAATATTTATAATAATATTTTTAAATAGTTTTCAACATAACTTTCAATAAAATAATGACTATTTATATGTATAGGTAAAATAAACATCAGTTTGAAGCTCAAGCTCTAAAGAATCAATATCTAGCAGGCAAATTTCCTATTCAAGTAAGAAAATTACTATTTCTGTACTGCTCCTAAGATATAGAATAATTCCTTGAGCTTTTCTAAATGGAGAAACACATAAGATAAAACACTGTATCATTTTCTAAGACAGGATTCCTGCTGCAGGAAAAAAAAATTACGAAATCATTTATTTCACAGTTTTTGTCATGTGTTTTGTCAGATTTTGTTCTTTTAATAAATAATAAGATTTTCTGAAGAGTTATCCTTTGTTTACAACTAATTCATGTTCAGACAAATTTTGTTTGCTAAAATTTTGTTGTTGGGTATGATAATTAAAATGTAATGCACACGAATTCTTTCTGAAATGCTTTTGCTTTACCGTATGTATTTTCATATAAGAACTACATTTTTGATCAAATACTAGATGATAAATTGCTTCCAATTATTTTTCATGAAATGAAATACATTGAGTAATAAAGCTAGCACTGTCTGTGTAGAAGATGAAACTTTTAGTCCAGTTTAAGAAATACATGAGTAAAAGTTACTGAAAATATCTCTTATTATTCCTTTCTGATAAACTTAGAAATGCTAATAAGAGATACCTGGTATAAAGGACAACACAAGAACATTTTAAACTTCTTTTCAACTGTCGTAGTTCAGCCATGATTGGGACCAGACTACGCAGTCTCTCTCCCGCTCCCCCCACCCTCCGAAAGAATACGGGGAGTTGATATAAGAAAAATAGCTCAAGGTTTGAGATAAAGACAGGGAGGAATCCTTAAAGTTACCGTCACGGGCAAAACAGACTCGACTTGGGGAAAAACTATTCATTTATTACTAAAACTAGCAGGAGAATGAGACAGGGAACAAGACAACCTCCCCCCACCCCTCCCTCTTCCCGGGCTTAACATTTATCTCTACTACCTTCCCCTCCCGAGCAGCACAGGGAGGGGAAAAGGGAATGGGGGTCGCAGTCAGTTCATCACGCGTTGTTTCATGCCGCTGCTTCATCGTTGGGGGAAGAACTCCTCACATCCCTCCCCTGCTCCTTCGTGGGGTCCCTCCCATGGGCCACAGTCCTTCGTGAAACTGCTCTGCTGTGGGTCATCTCTTCCACGGAGTGCAGTCCCTCTAGAACAGCTGCCCCAGCAGGCCCTCCACTGGCCACAGCCTCCTTCAGGCCTCCACCTGCTCCGGCGTGGGCTCCTCCACAGGCTGCAGGTGGATCTCTGCCCCTCCGTGGACCTCCATGGGCTGCAGGGGGACAACCTGCTCCACCATGGTCATCACCACAGGCTGCAGGGGAATCTTGGCCAGGAGCCGCATTACTCCTCCCCCTCCTTCTTCACTGACCTTGGCGTCGGCAGCCGTTCCTCACAACAGGCTGGCAGACGCCTCTCAGGATCCTTTTTACATCTTATTCACATCTCATCTCCTCTCCACTTCTTGCAGCCAGGCCAGGCCTGAGTTGGGCCCAGTCGGCTGCCCGGCAGGAGGCCAGAGGGTGAGGCCTGCCAGGTCCACAAGGCTCGGACCTCCCCCTCTCTGCCCCTGCTCAGCTGCTTCACATCTTCTCTTCCCTTTTTTTTCTGTTTTTCCTCTTCTTAAATACGTTATCGCAGAGGCGTTATCACGGGACGTTCTGCTACCAATTGGCTTGGCCTTGGCCAGCAGTGGGTCCACGCTAGGCCTGGCCGAGTCCACTGAACAAAGGGGAGCGACTTCTAGCAGTTTCCTACAGAAGCTACCACCTTAGGCCCCCCTTACTAAACAAAACCAGAACATCAACTTAAGTGTGTCAAGACAAAAATATTAGCATGACAATTCCTCAGCTTTTCCAAATATTCAAAAGTGTTCTCTGATTGCAGGTGTCTTTTTGAAAGATACAGAAAAATAGTGTACAACTTTTATTACACAGACTTCAAGACCAAGTAATGAATTATAGATAGTCTGTTCTGTTGTATCATGTGATAAATGATTTAGACAATCACTAAAAAGCAAAAAAAATCATCTTCATTTTACTGTGGGTATTGTGAAGATAGAACCATGTTTCCTAAAGTTAATATTAGCCTTGATAACTACAAATGAGGACATAGTGTCAAAGTTCAAAACATTCGATTTTAGTACACTTCTATATACTTTAATACTTTTCCATATATTCATAATTAAATTTCATTACTGTCTTGAAAAGTCAGTAGACAGTTCACCTCTCATTTACAAAGTAATGAGAAGTTATCTAAATATTTTAGTATTTTAATGACTTTGGGCAAAAGTGGCTAGAGACCTGTAACAAAAAAGAGAATAGATCCTGAAATTTCTCTTCATAAAGTTGAGATTTCTTAGGCTAATTTTATCTTATTCAATATCATAAATTTTGTCTATTATAACATAATCCAATTTCAGCCTAACTTGAAATATTGAAATCATTGTAGAAAGTGCGTAGTTGATAAAACATTTCAAATCAAATTTCAAGTTCAGTAAACCATTCATGTTTTACTGAACTTGAAGTGAAAGCATAGTTGGAATAAAGCATATGCATCCTCATATGTGGCAAATATTTACTACTTAGATTTTACATTTCATGAATTTTGTTCTTTGTTCAGCATTTTGTTACCAGGCTGCTGAGGGCTGAAAGTGAGGTCTGGAGCATTATAACATTTCAGCAAGAAAAGTCTAAGGCATGAAGTCACATTATTGATTTTTATTTTAGATGTGAAAATCAGTATAGATCAGAACAACTGAGAAAAAAAAAAAAAAACAGATTCCTCTGTTTAGCTTTTCTTTAAATAGTTTTAGTGGTTAAAACTACCTTCTTATTGTGCCCATGAATATGTCCTTCACCTTTTTTTTTTAAATAGTCTCAATCCCCTTCACAAAATGTCTCTGCCTCAGAATAACCATTTACATGAGATTTTCCACATGACTGTCTATTATTAGATATATGACTCAATTTATGCAGCTTTAAAAAATGTAGTTTTGAGCACCTCATCAGTTCCTGAGTTTATCTATTACATTTTTTTCACTTATGCTGATTTTTTTTACACCTACACAGTAAACAGAATAAACACAACTGTATAAAAGGCATAATTACAGTAATTATAGAAGTTTAAAAATACTGTAAAATTATTAAAATATTATCCTGAAAATCAAATTATGGACTAGAGACAAAAATTCCTTTATTATTTTCAGTACTTTTATATATTATCTATAAGCCACGAAGGACTCTGTTTACTAGTCATATTGATGACAAAACCATGGAAAAAGGCAATGAGAATATCTACCTCTTAATCTTCTACCTGGCAGCATACCATGCAAGTTTATGGCACATTACAAACATCTGTAATCCCCCTGCTGCCTTATGACACCTGAGATCAGGTCATTCTAAAAGGCCTAGCTGTCTACTGAATAATTTTTAATGACTTGATGTGGAGATTTTCTAGAGAATTTGGACAAGGAAAGAGTTTCTACGCCACCTGTTTTGAGACCAGGTTCACCCAGCCTCATTTGCACGACAGTATCTCCAAAACAGAAAAAACGCATCAGCTGAAACGTCGGCATTTCGCTGCCTAATCCAAAAGCCCCACTCTTCTTGCAGTTTTGAACGTCTATCAAAAGACTTGCAGTTTACAGGGACGATGCCAAAAGTTGTGATGTTATCTGAGAGCAAACATACTATCAGACAAGCAAGATTTATGAAACAGAAATCTATCAGTGCTCAATAAGCACAATTATGCTGCCTCTACCTATAAAACCAATACAAATTGGATTCTGAGATGCTAAGAGATTACACTGATGGATCCCTAACTGTGTATCAGCTCTTTCTCCTGCACGTTGCCTAGGCATCACTTGTTTATGCTGGCATTGAAAGCATTCTGCCCTGGGTGGACCTTTGGTATGTCTCAGTGAAACCATCCCCACAAGAAGGTGAAAATTGTGAAGTCTTAAAATTTGCTTGTAGTGATCCTATAGGACTTTACAACGACAAGGAGAGAATGGCTGAATATCCTAGGGATAGCAGGAAGGAAACTAGTAGTAAATGGAACAAGTCACAGTGTGAAGCATTTCAGCACTGTCTTTACCAGCTAGTGCATTATCTCTTAAAGATTTGAAAAATACAAAGTCTTTGAAAAAAATCACTACTAAAATTGATGTTCTCTTGTAAGTCATTCTAGAAAAGCATTTTCTTTGAATGACTTCATGTAACTGGCTGTGCCTGAAGAAGCACTGTGCAGGATAAAACTGGCAGAAATGGAGCAGCACTTTGTGCTTTCAACCTTACAATTTGGGGAGAAATAGAAACCTCCAAAGACATGGTACCTTTCAGTTGATCGGCGTATCACTGTGATCTGTTTGTAATACGCTCCTTTTATAAGCACAATGCAGTCAGATTTGGCAGTGGGCTGAAATCATATGTAACTCTGCAGTAGGTTCTACTTTATCTGTGTTTTAAGAATTGAGATTTATACTTCACAGAAAATCAGTTCTCTCTATAATGTTCAGTTTAGTTTTCTGTAAATGAGTCTGCAAAACCAACCACAACACACAGCAAATAGACTGCCGGTGGTACACAAGCTGCATGTGTAAACATACCATGTGTTGAAGAAGGCCGAGGTATAGAGGTCATGAACCCTATTAAGAGCTGCAAATTTTCTCATGGGGGTTGAAATACTGTGGACTGACAACACATACTTTTACTTTCTTGCTAGATTGAAGCAAGACAGTTGACAGTGGAAGGCAGCAGTTGGCGTACTCTCCAGAAGCTCCACTGAAGGTCTTGTAACTGAACATGTGATGTTGTGCCATTTACACTTCAAGAAACAATTATGATTAGTTTCTTGTCTGTACAATCTTTCATTTTTAGTGCCTTCAGTACAGCGATTTGGTGGGAGGAGAAAAATTATCTTTGGCAGCTTTCCTTAAGTTTCTTAACCACATCTGGGGCAGGGGAAAATTCTTCAAACTTTGGTTATTTTTTGTGCAAACTTAAAATATAAATACTGAACCACAAACAGAACAGAAACATAACAAAGGATGGTAAAATATTGTAAGGTATTCTTTTTACCTATAGTTCTCATGGGAAGAACACAATATGTGTTCTTAACTAAGATAGAGTAAAATTAGGATAATTGTTTCACAAAGTTATTGAGTCAAATAGGTACACACATCATTAAATCAACAAAGACAGTGTAATATCAATAACAAGATAGAGAAATAATGTGTGAACAGGTACAAAGGCAAGTCAAGACTATAAAACAGATCCAATATTAAGGAAGAGACTTGTAATGATTAAAGATTCCAGAAGGACTCTCTCTCAACTAGATGTTGAAAGGATAAGTAACTGTGCTATGTGAAAGTTTGCTTACTAGCAGTTTGCATTTCTATCAGAGTCTGAATGTAATGTGTTGGGTGTTCTTTTTACTCTGAAGTGTATACAGCAAATGGATGACAAACAGAACTAATTTCATTTAAAACAGATGAAGAATGCTTTCAAAAGTAACATGCTCTTTTCATAGTGTATAGCATGACTATTTGTGTCCAGGTATGTAAACACTTCCACATAGGATAGAGAAAAAAATCCAATAGTTAGAGACTCTGTAAGCAAACTTACTGTTCTTGGCCATTCAAGAGTTCCTTTGAGTACTGTGATGATACTAGTTCCTCAGCTGACTTCTCATGAGGCTGTGTCCTTTGAATCAATATAATTGCAGGACTGTGAATTTTTACACAGGAAGGGTCTGTCCTCCAATCATAATATGACTTGGGTTACAAAGTCAAATATGGATTTTGACCATAAAGTCCTGTCGAAAGATGTTTTATTTTCCTAAAGTATCACTAGTAACTCTTAAACTAAATTCTGTAGTTCCTGATTACAGAAATACCAACAGAAGTAAAAATGAGCAACAAAAAAAAGCCTTGAAAATCAAGAATTTACTTGAACACAAATAGGAATGTGGGGCTGCTTTTCAATCCATCAGAGACTAAGGATTTTACCACTTCATATTAATTATGTCAATGTGGATGAAGAGCAATATTTTTGTTTATCAAATTTGGAACTAATTATGATAGAGTCAAGAGTATATGGATACAGTATTAAGAGTAAAGAGAAGTAAGGCGAATGTTGATCAATAAGTAGAACTTAATTCTGTTTGTATTTAGAAAACTAAAATTTTAGATAAAAATTAGACTTATCATTTAACACTGGGTATTTGCCAAAAGTTTGCTGAATTATCTTTTTTAAGTGTGGAGGTATTACATTAGAAAATCTACAATCCATTGGTGCCATTGCTTTAATATTAATGCACGGAGATATTTTTCCAAAATTTATTTATATTTAGGCAACTAGTAGACTCTTTAATTCTGTCCCTGCTCCACAAATATATTTAAATTATCATTTACCTCTTGATACGTGCTTATAGGAATCACATTTGTCATTGGCAAAGTCAATATTCATATTCATTCTAAGAAAACAGCCACAAGAGAGCTGAAAATTAACCCTTTGCCCTCTTACTTCACTGGTGGACCCGAACTGGTAGGCTTTTGCCACTAACATAACTAGTTTTCACAACAGATTAGGAAGGGAATAGAGAAATACCACCCTTATAGTTGACACAACAGCAATCAAAGGCTTTGATATCTGACTTCCAACATCTAAAAAATCCTATTTTGAATTGGTGTACCGCCAGATCTTAAATTTGATAAAGACGTGAAAAATTTTTTTAAAAAGCAGAGTTGAAAGTACAGATTTCTCATAAGTAAAAAAAAAAAGAGGAAAGTTTGTGAGTTTGTGAGTGTTTACTACATTAAATTTTATGTGAAATAAACCTAAACGCTCTTCAGATTTTTCCTTCTCTATGCTCTTTTCTCTTTTTTCCCCCTCTTTTTTTTCCTCTTTTCTCTTTATCTAATTTCCAAATAGCTTAAAGGTTACCTTCTGTCCACAAAAAAAAAATGACCTCTCACTTGAATTTCCATAAAGACTTTCAAAGCAATTACACATAATTTATAGGTCTCACAAATACCAACTGAAAAACCATTTAATATAAGGTTTCTTTATCTCTTAATCAAATCTCATTTATCCTGTCAAGCTTTTTAAATTAGCTTTGATTTTTATTAATTCAGGGAAATTAAAACCCCTTCAGCAAAACTCAGGTATAAACACCCAAAAAGGTATTTGGATGTATCTAGTTGTTAAAGAAAAAAATGTTAATTTGTTATTAATGTCTTACATGCAACTAATTAGAGTACTTTCTATATTCAGAAGTGGGGGAAAATAAAATTAAAAAAAATTAAAGAAATAAATTATAGTATTTTCTCATGTTTTACCAAAACACTTTCACTTATGTTTTCCCATTTACAGATTGTTGATACTAATTAGGATATTGACATTCATGAGAAACATACAGGAGCTCTTCCTTGATAGCAGAAAGAGCACATTTAGGAAGGTGAAACGGATTTGGTTTTTTTGTCAGCCAGAACTTTGTTTATCTGGTTCCTCTAAAATTAATCTTGTCTTGTGCTTAGTGTATTCATCTAGTACACGAGAGGACTGAGGATCCTTCTCTGCCTGAGGGATTTAAACCTTTCGCATCTAAACTAGAACTGGTGGTACTGGTATATAATAGTATATATTAACATAAAAAAATGGACAATGAAGAAAATTATCCTTGCAAAAATATTCCCTCCAAGTGGTTTTGAAATTATACAAACATTGTTCCAATTCTTAAACAATATGCTATATAATATTTACATAAGGGATAAGTTTTCTCAAAAATACTTAACTTTTAAACGTATTTTTGTTATCCTCATTCTGGTACATAATTTCTTTGCTTGTATTTTACAGGAGCTATTTCAAAGCTATTTGCATTAATTGTGTAGTACGTTTATGAGATTGGTGTAACGGGGTCCAAATACATATATTTTATCATAAGAGAAGAAAGAACACTAAGTTTCTTTATTATTATTGAAATAGAATTAGGAAAATAAGTTCTCTGTTTATTCCTCACCATTTTTTTGAAAGTCAGATAAAAGATATTAAGGAATCTATGATGTTTTTTTACCTAAATGCAAACAAAAGTATCAGGTATCATGTGTTCTCATTCTCATTCAGATTAAATAACAACTATCACAGGTATAAAAACACCACGTCCAACCTGTGCTGGGCAGATGCTTCTATCTCTCAAATAGAGGTCCCTATCTTATACATGCTGAAGTAGAGCATATAGGCTAGAAAGAGTCTCTAGAAACATAATTATCTATTTCAAGTTTAACTATTAAATTTAGCTAGAATTTATTGTAGAAATTGCATTCATATTCCTATCATTCTGTGCTGTGTTGGCATGGCTCTTACACAGAGCTTCTAATTAATGTTTTATAATTGAAGAGTTTCCATTTGTTCTATTAGAACACTAATCACAAACAAATATCCTTTGTGAAGAAGACCATCTTGCATAAATTTGTCCCTGCATCCACTTGGAGATGTAGCTATGTGAATTGGATACAACCCAGATACAAAGAAGATATTTTTTTTTTGCATTTGGAGAAAAATCGTTCCATATTATCACTATTGTCTGAAGTGAGGAAGAAACAATAAAAAAAACCCCTCACTTTACTTTCAAAATGCATCTCCCTGAACAATTTTCACCTTTTTAAGCTACTAAGTATCGCATTTCTTTAAATTTGTTTATTAAGGTTCCTGAAATTCCTCAAGTAATATTTCATTGCTTTATATTTTTACCACCATAATTATTTATTAGCTTCCTCATATTCAAAAGAAACTCCTTATCTCCACAGTGCATCTTTAAGTGCTGAGTTATTAAATATAAATGTGATATCAAATATTGGGCAGAACTCAAATCAGCTTATTGCTGAAGAATGTATTTTTATTTAGATAGTTTCTCTTTGCCCCTGTTAATCATGTTTTTATATAGAGTATATATATGCATGTGTGTTTAATGGCAGAGTTTTAAAAAGAAGAAAGTAATTCCCAATTCCCTCATCCAAATTAACACAGGAAGTAAGATAATGACTTTCAATCTACTAAGTCTGAACAGGCATTTCACCCGAGGTCTCCTGTTTCTCAGAAAGGGATGGCAGCATGAACACCTCTCTGTCTATCACAGCATAAACATCCAGTCTTTGAAAAATACTGTCAGTGAAGTCTACATGAGAAGAGGGATTGCAAATTGTGTATTTCAAGTAAATAAAAGCAAATTCTCACAAACATCAGACAAATACAGAGGAAATGAAGAGCGGTGAGATTACAGAACTTGACTGTAATGATTACTTAGTCCACTGGCTACTTATAAACAACCATTTTTCAGCTTGCTGGATTTTTCTTATGACTCTGCTAGACACCTTTTCTCCCCTTGACACAATTTACCCTAAACATAACTCTGTGCTGCCTCAGGTCACTGATGTACAGTTCTGTGACAAACAACTTCTCTGTATTTAGAAACATGGTACACTTTTAAGGTGTATGATCTCACAACCTTTCACATCTAGAACATGTGATTGAGGAGATTCACTTCAACTCTCAAGAAATTCTGAGATGTCAGATTTTTCTTTGCTATAAAGAGAATTAGTAGAATATGTTTGTATTTTGGAGCTTTGTATAACTTCTTTGAATATTCTGCACTTGAGCTTATTATAATTAAAGTTCCAGACAGTGAACACAAGTAAAATAACCCCTAAGTATTTTCAAAGGTTGCATTGCACATGCAATGAGCTAATTGGCAGCAGTCCCATGCAAAAGTGAACCATGATATAGTTATGATGCAAAAACGTAATTCATGTGGATTGACCTATATATCACATAGATTTTTTTTTTCATGCCTGAAAAATAAATAATACAGGATACTATTGCCTATATAAAAAGAATAAAAATTACATATTACTTTTATGTGTGTGTGAATGTCTTCACATTCTCGCTATATAATCAAACGTAATTATCAGTGACACATCTTGCTATGTTGGTAACTTAAAGATATAACGTGTCCTCTGATTTTTCAGAGACATGAAAATTATTTTTTTTACCGTGGAAAACCATAAGATACATTCAGCTTTACAAACTGTTCTTCCTTTCCAATTTCCTATTTATCATTTTGCATTGTGCGTTGTGATATCCCTGAAGAGCTGCAATATGGATGCTGACAAGACCTTGCTTACTGGGACTACCTCCCTACATAATTCAGCTGAGCCACCTGAGAGAAAAATGTATTTGTAGCCCTTGTGAATTAAGGAGCTGAGAGAATTCAGACACCTAGACAAGAATAAAGAAAACCATTTTTATCTCCCAAATCCAAATCCCACTTCTCCTGCAAAAGAAACATCATAACGAGTGCTATATAAAATCCCAATTTTGCTATCCTAAGAGATCTTTGCTTAATATATATGGCAAAAGAACGTATTTCCCTATTCAGTTCCCAGAAGTTCATAAATATAAATCAAAGGTTTCCAAGCTGTTGTCCACAAAGACATGGTAAACTATTTGCTTCAAGAAAACATATTACATGGTACATCTAGTATTGCCTTTAATTAAAAAGATATATATGTGACCAGGAGGAAATTTTGAATATTTATTGTTTTCTGTTAATTTCAGTCTGGTAATCACTTCTGTTAACCAACAAATAACATCTATCTTACTTTACATATTTACATTCCACTGATTTATTCCCCTCCTACAAATATCCCTTTTTGTTGTTGTTGGTTTTGAATTTTTCAATACTTTTTAACCAAGGACTCAGCATCTTAGCTTATATTTACAGCTTGCAGTGTATCAGTGCTCTCTAGTTTTACCAATCTAGGGAGCTATATGTGTGTCCTGGTTTCAGCCGAAAGCAGGACAATGTGTTAATTCGCTCTCCATTGCAATCTGTTTTTTCCCTGATAAATTATGTGCTATTTCCATCCTAACAAAGCAGAATTTCAGATCTAATATTAAATTCTTTGTCCTATTTTCTAAGTAGAAAAATCCATGGAGTTTCTGACGGTTATGCTCTCTAACAAATAATTTATTTTGATGCTATAAACAGATAATTTGATGCTATAAACAGATGATTTTTCCCCATCACTCAGTTTCATTTCAATTTAATCAAATTATTTCTTATTTTTAACCCTGAACCTAACATTTATAATTCTTAAACTGAGTCACATAGTTACAAAACTAGAGCAAGTGTCTTTGAAAAGTCTCTCTTCTTTAGTGACAGGCACTATTAGGATAAAATTGTTGCTTTTTTTCATTAAAGACTTTTTCCCATCTTCCTTAACCATACACAATAGATTTATTTTTTGTTCACCAAAAAATACAAAAGAATGAAGAAATATGCATGAAACTGTTACACATTTCCTTGTTCCATTTGTTCAATAGTTTTATACAAGGCCTTTACCAACCTCAGATTAATTGCTATGTGAAATTATATTGCCCTTGACACTGATTGGTGCATATTAAACTTTAATTCTGGAGAAAAGTATGCGAACATAACATAATAACATAATAGGTCGGGGATAGTTTTACGTATCTCACAGAGCAAGAGTTGTCTCAAATTTTTTTCATGATTGATAATCCTACATCTGTTGACTCACTACATCAAGCAGCCTACATCATACCATAGAATCATAGAATAATTTGGATTGGAAGGGACCTTTAAAGGTCATCTAGTCCAACCCCTCTGCAAGGAGCAGAGGCATCTCCAACTAGATCAGGTATCAGATTGCTCAGAGCCCTGTCCAGCTTGCTCTCGAATGTCTCCAGGGATGGGGCATCTACCACCTCTCTGGGCAACCTGTTCCATTTTTTCACCACCCTCATCGCAAAAAAATCTTCCTTATATCTAGTCTAAATCTACCCTCTTTTTGTTTAAGACTACTACCCTATATAAATACCTTACTATTATTATATAAACATCTTTGATCCATACTGTGTTTCTGTTGAAATAGTCAGAGCTTATACAACACAAAATATTTGTTCTCTATGTCAATTGTAGGACAGACAATACCTGATTTAGTATGAAGTTAAAAAGTCATGAACAAACAATATTTGATCTTGCATAAACCCTGACAGTGCAATGATAACCCATCATAAATTTCAAAAAGGATTTGAACCAGCAAAGTACATTTATATCAGATCAGCATTTTCTATCATGCTGTTATGACACTTTTGGTAGAGTACTGGAAACTCTAAAAACAATTTATTGTAAGACTGAATCATGACCTTCCTGCTCTTGAAGTTAAGCTCATATTTATTGTCAGAATCAAATTATTTTACTTATTTTTTTTTCTAAATATCTATAAATAACTTTACTAAACAGCCAATAAGAAGCTAATAAAGTTGTTTTGTTTGCTTTCTGGGAACAAGGAGTAAAAATTGTGATGGCCCAGCATACATGGAGGGGAGAATCAAACTAGAAAACTTACTCCTTTAAAAAAACTTCTTTTTCTTTACAAATAACACAAATCTTACTACTATAACAACCCATCTGTGGAGAAGTAAAAATTTTAGATTTATGAAAAAAAATTCCCAATATGAAAAGAAAAAAAAAAAAAGTCATTTGATTCATTTTTCATACAAAGAGCACTTTGATACAGTTGGTTATTTTTACACAATAGACAGAGTAGGTGAGGTGGAGGAGTTGCACTGTATGTAAGAGCAATGTACAGACCTTCCAGTTAGGGAGGATGTGGTTGAAAGCCTCTGAGTGAGGATTAGAGGGATGGAAAACAAAGCAGATGTTATTGCTGGTGTGTACTACCACTCATCCAGCCAGGATGAATTCTTCTACAGGCAATTAGGAGAAATCTCTGGATCAGTAGCCCTTGTCCTTATGGGAGATTTCAACTTTCCAAACATCAACTGGGAATACCATACTGCTGTGATGACCAAGTCCGGGAAATTCTTGAATGTTGCTGAAGATAATTTCTTGTCACAAGTACTCAATGAGTCAACTAAGAAATATGCCCTATCAGACTTGGGTTTTGTGAATAAACAAGAACTTATGGGATATGTGATTGTAGATGGCCATCTTGGCCACAGTGATCACGAAATGGTTGAGTTGAAAATTTGTGCTGTAATGAGAAAAAAGTTCAGCAGAATTGGATTTCAAGAGAGCAAACTTTAAACTATTCAGGGACCTACTTACCTGTGTTCCCATGGAATCTGCTTTTGAGGGCTTAAATGTCGACTAGTGCCGATCAGTTTTTAAGAATTGCCTTTTAAAAGCACAGGAGCAGGCAATCCCACTGTGTTTAAAGTCAAGTAAGTGGGTCAGAAGACCAGCTTGGCTGAACAGGGAACACCTCTTGGAACTCAGGTGGAAAAAGAAATTGTATGATCTCTAGAAGTGAAGTCAGGCTTCGCAGGAAGATTACAGAGTTGTGGTTCTCATGTGCAAGGAGAAGACATGCAAGGCCAAAGCTGGACTACAGTTCAAATTGGCCATTATGTGTTAGACAACAAGAAAGGGTTTTTTTAAGCATTTTAATAGCAAGAGGTCTAAGGAAAACATTGGACCAATACTGGATGAAACTGGTCACTGGCCAAACGAGAATGAAGAAAAGGTGCAGATATTCCATGGTATTTTTGCCTCAATCTTTAATAACATTGATAGACCTTAGGCTGCCTGATCCTCTGAGTTTGAGGACCATGACTGTGGGAACCAGTGTCTTTCTTTCTGTGGACACTGAAATTGTAAGGGACAGTAGTATCCGCTGAACGTTTACAAGATGGGATTCATCCCGGAGTATTGAAGGAGCTAGTGGATATTACAGAAGGACTCCTCTCAAATATCTACCAAAGGTCTTGGGAGTCTGGGGAGATTCTTGGCTGACTGGAAGCTAGCCAATGGTATTTCAATTTACAAAAAGGGCCATGAGGGAAGACTCAGGAAACTACAGACCTTTGTCTAATCTCAGTTCTTGGAAAAACTACTGAGATTATACTGGGTGCTATTGAAAGACATTTAAAGAACAATGCAACCACCAGGCACAGGCTATAAGAGTTCACAAAGACAAAGTCCCGTTTAACTAATTTGATATCCTTCTATGATAAGGTCACCTGCCTAGTGAATGAATGGAAGGCAGTGGATGTTGTTTTTCTGGATTTCAGGAAGACTTTTGATACTGTCCCTCACAGCATACTTCTGGACAAGTTGTCCAGCTGTGGGTATGAGCAGGTTCATGGTGTGCTGGGTAAAGAACTGTCTGAATGGCAGAGCTCAAAGAGTTGTGGTGAATGGAGCTACATCTGTCTGGCAACCAGTCACAGGAGATGTTCCTCTGGGCTCAGTTCTAGGGCCAGTTCTGTTCAATATATTTATCAAGGATCTGGATGCAGGAGCTGAAATTACCATTAGCAAGTTTGCTGATAATACCAAAATGGGAGGTGCTGTTGACTCTCTGGAGGGACAAAAGGTCTTGCAGAGGGCTCTAGATAGATTGGAGCATTGGGCTTCATGATTAATGGGATGAAATTTAATGAGTTCAAATGCCAGATTCTGCACCTAGGACAGAGTAATGCCAGGCATAAATATAAATTGCGAGAGGAATGACTGGAGAGCAGCCCTGCAGAAAGGGATCTGGAGGTACTGGTTGACAGCAGGCTGAGTATAAGTCAGCAGTGTGCCCTGGCAGCCAAGAGGGTAAACCACATCCTGGGGTTCATTAAACACAGCATAACCAGTCGGTCAAAAGAGGTGATTATCTTGCTGTATTCAGTGTTGGTGCTACCTCACTCTGAGTACTGTGCACGCTTCTGGGCCCCAAAACTTAAGAAGAATGTGAAGATGCTTGAATGTGTCCAGAGGAGGGCAACAAAGCTGATGAAAGGTCTGGAAGGAATGTCCTATGAGGAGCAGCTAAGGACTTTGGGTTTGTCTAGTTTGGAGAAAAGGAGATGAGGGGTGACCTCATTGCTCTTTCCAGCTTCCTGCAGAAGGGAAGTAGAGAGGGAGGTGCTGATCTCTTCTTCCTGGTATCTAGTGGTAGGATGCATGGGAATAGTTTAAAGCTGCTCCAGGGGAAGTTTAAACTGGACATTAGAAAGCATTTTTTTAACCAAAAAAAAATGATCAAACACTGGAACAGGCTTCCTAGAGAAGTGGTCAATGTCCTGAGTCTGTCAGTGTTTAAGAGGCATTTGGACAATGCCCTTAATAACGTGCTTTAACTTTTCTTCAGCCCTGAAGTGGTCAGGCAGTTGGACTAGATGATTGTTGGAGCTCCCTTCCAACTGAAATAATACATTCTATTCTATTCTGCACTAAACACATGAGGAAGATCTAAATTTCTGCCTTTAAGATTAAACTGCATCTGAAGAAATACTAAACCTACTTATTTTCTAATCTAGAAGAAATCCTTTTCAGAATTCTGCAACTCTTAATTACCCTTTCACTCGTATAAAAATGACCACTGCTGTGCTAAACCTATTGAGATCTTAAAATCCAGCTGAGATCACCTTAGAGTAATATTAAATGAGGTTAATGATGATTATCATACATTTGTTTTATACAATAGATTAGACTGAAAACGTTTCTTAAATGCCCATCACAGAAAAAATTAAATGGGTGTTATATGTCTATTTATCTTAATTATTGCTTCTGAGACTTTCTATTGGAGGTATTTAATGCAATATGAGAATATTTTTCTCTCTGGTTGCACTATTATACTTATAAGGGTCTACCAAAGCTAGGGATCCCTTTTTTTTTAAGATGACACAGGCAAGCAAAATTTTCTAAGGAGTTGTACTGAGAAAAAGAGATTTAATCATTTAGATTAAAACCCATATCAGCACATGTACATAAAGCAGTCATTATTTCTCTCTCAAATAGACTTAAAAATAAATATGTCCTATGACATCTCCACATAGTGTTACATCTACTCAAATGAGTATGGAACATTCATGCAGCATCTTTCTTTCTTCAGTATAATTTTCAACTGTTCTTAAAAATATAGTCCCATAGTCACAGGCTGGCTCCTACTTATGGAGAGACACAAGAATGAATTAGTAGAACTGCTTTTGAGAAACAAATGTAACTTTAATGTTGACATCCTAATTATCCCCTGTTGAGAAATAAAACATTTTGGGTATTCAAATGATGAATTATAACCGTTAAACAAAAATGTAATGCGTTTGTTACAGCCACCGAGTAGACAAATTACCATTATGCTGTGTAAGTAATACTTTACAAACCCATTTGTCACAGAGGAGAGGTGTCATATGCAATCTGATTCACCCTGCTTAATGTACGAAATGAATCCTTGATTCTCTTCAGCAGATATAAACGATAACAACTAGCTTACATTCCAGAACCAGTGATAAATATTTTGTTTTCTTTAAAAAGTAAACAAACAAAACCTCAGCATCTCTTGTACATTTGCCAGAAAAATCTAGGATTTTAAGTGGTGTTAAACATACTTCTACACACCACACAAATCGTAACAATTAACATGTTACAGATAGCAATTCAATAGAACTCTCTAAACTTTAAACAAATTCAGCATGATAGATCTTTTGCTGATGGAAATCGGCAAAGATTTGGTCAATTTAAGTACAGCTACACTGACTTGTAACTGGTTTAATTGACAATTCTTCTATGACAGTAGTATGACAGTACTTCCATGTCAGTACAATTTAAACTCCAATTTACAGCAATGAATAGCAAGGCCATAGGTATGATTGCCAGTATACAGGGCATTTATTATGATTTTCAGATAAAGTAGGATAAGATTTTCAACAAGTGAAAGAGTATATACTTTCACACTGAAAATTAGATTTAGGTAAAATTTAAGTTCCCAGTCCAGGAAAGGGATCTAGAAAGATCCTTTCAACAACACTTTCTTGCCGGAGGTATCTAAATTGGCAACTTCCTTGCCCTGAGTATCAACTTCTAAGCCAAGAGTCGCCCTCACACAGGAGAACTCCCTGCTGCCTGCTCAGGCACAGAATTGTACTTAAAACTGTCCCAGTATTTAGGAAGAAGAACTAAATTCTGAAATCTCTACTATGGACTTACACATCAAATCTATTTCCCTAGATTCTTCTTTATTATCAATAGAGAAAAATTGGAATCTAGAGGGAAACATCAGATGAATCTCACTGTCTTGACAGTTTACATTTTGTCTATACCCTCAGATATCCCAGAACAGTAGGCTAGCTCTGCACATAATAAATGGAAATAGAAAACTTCATATATGTTCAGCACAGTATGTAGTATGGGTACTTCTGGAAAAAAAAAAAAAAGGAAAAAAAAAAAGGACGAAAAATTATAACAGTCAAGTAGATAGAGAATTACAGTACATTTATTTTCCTTTCCAACTTTAGGATAAAAAATGTCACTTCTTTCCTTCCTTCCAGCTGGATTGCCAGTGCTACAAGCATTATGGAATCAGAAGAAAAAGTGAACCTTGAAACTACAAGGATGGGTATAGTTGCCATGTCTATCGATGTGGGTGTCATCTGAAAAGCCACAGAATGTCCCAAACCTGTGTATGTAGTAGATAACACACAGGAAAAATAGATTAGCAGTCTTCTGGAAAGATACCTGGAGAATGAAAAGTGACCGTATCGTAGAATCATAGAATATCTCAAGTTGGAATGGACCCATAAGGATCATCAAGTTCAACTCCCTGCTTCTCACAGAACTATCTAAAACTAAACGATATGACTAAGAACATTGTCTAGACACTCCTTGAAATCTGACAGGCTTGGTTCCTTGACCAGTTTCCTGGGGAGTCTGTTCTAGTGACCAATCACTCTCTCAGTGAAGAACCTTTTCCCAATGTCCAAAATGAACTTCCCCTGAAGTAGCTTCATTCCATTTTCCTGTGTCCTATCACTGGTCACCAGAGAGAGGAGATCAGCATCTCCCCTTCCGTTGCCCACCTTGACAAAGTGGTAGATTGCGATGAGGGTCACAGTAGTTGCCAATATCTATGTTCATACATTTGTCCTGAAGTCACTATAGCTAGGGCTCTCAAGAAGTCATTTCTAGATTTGGGTAATTATTTTTACATCATGCAACTTAAATTTAAGACTTAAATTGTGTTCTGGCTTTTGTATTTAGAATTTGTAAATCCAAGCAAGTTTCTACCTGATATTTGTTGAAATAGAGCCTTTTGTTTTAAGCTCAAGGATGATACCACATCAACAATGCTGCTTCACTTTTCCCATTAAAAAGCTTCTAGAACCACTCATGAATAATGACTATTGTCTGTCAATTTGGGTCAGAAATGAAGTAAAAGACTAACTACCATGTTAGTGGTCTTAGGTAAGAACAACAAAAACTGTACATAGCCTACAGCTGTTGAGCGAATGCAGTAGCAGAAACAAAATATATTGTAAAGAAAAGATATCTATTCTAAAAAATCATGCCTGAGTCCTATTGACATGAATGAGAGCTTTGGTATTGAGCTCCAGAGAGGTGTAATCCTTTCTATATTAGCAAGGCATCTAAATCAATCTCTTTTGGAGACTGCTAAGCCATGGTCCAGGAGCCATGCAGGAATTCAGTAGATTTTGTTACAAGAAAAACAAAAGAGACTTTATGTGTACATGTATATATGTATACATATATATCTTTGCCTTCCCAACTTAGCTACAATCTCAGCTTTGTTGAGATTTAGAAAGAAGAGCTAAATATGGTTACCTAGATCTCAAATCTTCACATTAAATCTATTTGTCTAGGCATATGTATATAGTCAACATACAGTAACTGGTATCTAGGCTAGCACTAGGTAGATATTTTAGCAGATAAATCTTACCTATGGATTCCTGTTATGCCTTTGGAGAGCCCAGTGCAGCAGGTTTACTCTGTGCAAAGCGAGAGAGAGGGAGAGTAATAAAAGTTACCAGAAAACACCACCATTTTGAGAATAAAACTATGATTTAGAAGTCCTGTCTATATAACAGCATGGAACAGGTCAGAGTAATAATCACACAAAAGCCAGGAAGAAAGAACTGCCTATATATAAAGAAAGGTCATTCTGTCATTACTTCTCCATAGGAGAGTTCCTGTGAATGTGTGAATATGACAGAGAATGTGTATGTTCAAACAAGGAGGAAAAGAAATGTCACTGTAGGTAGTTTGGGATGTAAAGAGTTTAGAACAGGAACTGAATAATCACCTTTGCAGGCCGTTATATAAAAGTATCATGAATCAGGATGCTGGCATTCTGGAGCATACAGTAAGTTTACAAATTCCCCAGCCCCACCCACACTCAGTATTTTGCAGCAGTTCCCATCAATTTTGTGTTCTCATCACCTGATTTTTGGTAAGCTACCCTTTCCTCTCCCATGACTCATTTGTTGTTAAGAAGGCTAAAAAAAAAAAATAAAAAGAAAACAGAAAAGGAAAAAGAGCTGTCTATTTTAGGGTCATTTTTTTTTTTTCTGAGTTATAAGTTTTCCAGAATTCTCTTTATGGTCCAGGACAGGTAGTTTTACCCTGAATAAGCATGTAAAGATTACAGAGTGTAATTTTGGCCCTTAACCTCTTACTCTTGCTTCTTTAAAAAGAAAATGTTCATTGGCAGTAGATGCACCACAGATAACTTGGTCTTCAGTAGGACCTTAATTTAGAAACTTCTTAACACTGATAATGGCACACAAAAAAGTCGTGACTATTATTACCATACATTTTAATTAGTTCTTATCTTGATTTCACTCAAGCTACTTGAAAAATATATCAAGACTATAAGAGTTTACTTTGCCAGAGTCAGCCATTCACATGGATTCATGTTGTCTTTTTAGCACCACTGTGGAAGTCTAAATTGAAATCCCAGCACCAATGACCCAGAGCAATTTTCTTGAACTCTCAACTCTTTGTTCACATAAGACAGCTTCAAAGCAGACCTTCTCTCTTCAGTTCAGATTGGAATAAAAAAAATGTCTACCTTGAGTAATACCAAAACTGATATAACATTTTATTTTTAATAAATGCAATGTCGTTTCCATTCCTCAAAATCGAAATTTCAAAGTATGAAGTCAATATCAAGTCTGGTCAAGAGTGGTTAAATCTATACTGTGCTATATAGAAACTTTTCTGACTCTGATAACATAATACAGCACAAAGTCTCCTTCTTTTAGCAGTGCATTAATGAAGATTAATTTTATATTGAGAGGGACTTCAGTATCATAGAAAACAAAGTGTCTACACCACAATATTAACCTGAGATACTAAGTTTTGATTCCCCCTCCAAAGTTCTGTATCAGCATTTTACAAATGATCTGAACATTACGTTTCTCTCTGAGTACTATTCAGTTTGTTCCTGTCATAAAGGTGAATGTTGATTCAGCTGTACTTTTTCCCAAAATCATTTAATAAAACTAAATTAAACAAAAATTCAATTACAATAACTGCATCTAACAAACCTGAGTGGCTTTAAATGGTGGTATACAAACCCAATTATTTATATTTTCAAGGATGAAAGTCCTGAATCTAAAAACGGCGCAGTTAACTTAAAACAAAAATATTCATCAATGTAAGATGGAATTATACATACATTGTACATATTCCACCTTCCTTACATTCAATAATTACAGAGCAGCAGATGTTCACATGCTAATGAACAAACAAACCTGCAGGTGAGGCAAATAGATCCTTACCATCTTACATTTTTAGGGACTAGGGAACTGATAATCTCTAAATAAAAAAAAAATAATAACAATGATACAGTGTATTTTTAAAGACAGGTAGATAGCAATTTTCTGATTACCAAGAACACTGATTCATAGGATTTATTTACTGAACACATCTTCTCTACTTACCACCACTTAAATACTTACAGTTTATACTTGGGAAAAGGCACGATATTTGTGAAGGACATTCAATGTAAATAAACAAGGAATATTTGCTAGTTTCAAGTTGTAGGGGAGTGAATAGGCAAATCGTGAGAAAGCTGTAAGAATATTTCCTTCCTGGCAGAAAGGAGCAGTAAGGTGCAGAGCAGAAAAGCAGAAGTAAATGCTTAGTTGCTGCGGAGGTGAATTAAATTGACACAAATTAAGGATTAGACAAGAAGCTTGGACCTTTTTCCTACTTTCATAGGCAGGCGCATAATATAATCCCTTCATAAGTACAACAAAGTCCCTTTTAGAACCAGCTTTAGGCTAAATGTAAGCTACTTAATAATACTTGTGAAAAACAATTACGTTCTCTTCAAGCTTTCTTTTATGAAGCTAAGGAAGAAACATTTTTAGGTGCTCTTGTAATATCTTGTAGAATCATTGAATAGTTTGTGTGGAAGGGACCTTTAAAGGCAGTCCCATCTCCCTGCAATGGTCAGGGACACATTCAATTAGATCAAGCTGCTCAGACCCCCATCCAGCCTAGCCTCAAATGTTTCCAGGGATGAGGTACGGGCTACCTCCTAGTAATCTGTTCTGAATCTAGTAACGTTTAACCACTTTTATCAAAAAGAATGACTAGATCTGTAAATAGTATTCCACATAGTGTCTGATTCTTGCCTAGTGACATGGTACTTATATTCTGATAACCAAAAACCCAAAATATAATTTTCTAACTGCTAGGTTTTTGTAAGAATCCGTGAAAAAAATTTCAGTAACTTCCCAGATGTTGATGTGGAATAATAAAAAATATTTCTATTAATTTTCATATGCAAGAGATCATGAACATAGTGGAACAAAACAACAGCTAAACATAACATTGGTACATAGGTGTTGGTCACTTCTCCCAAATAATCAGTGATAGGATGAGAGGAAATGGCCTCAAGTTGTGGCAGGAGAGGTTTAGGTTGGATATTAGGAAACATTTCTTTACTGAAAGAGTGATCAGGCACTGGAACAGGCTGCCCAAGGAAGTGGTGGAGTCACCACCCCTGGAGATGTTCAAAGAACACGTAGATGTGGCATTCCACGACATGGTTTAGTAGGCATGGTGGTGTTAGATTGACGGTTGGACTTGATCTTGGAGGTCTTTTCCAACCTTAAGACTCTATGATTCCATGATAATTGGAAATATGAATAACATTAAAGACAATATGAAATAACACAACCAACAGGAAAACATGTTTTCAAATGTAGGGTTTTTGGGTTTTTTTTCTGTAATACAAACACTCTAAAAGAAAGTTTACAGGAATATTCTCACTAGAGATCTTTAACATCTTTCCATCAATACGCCCTTCAGAACCTGTATCCACTCTCAATTGGCTTTAAGTGAAAATTCAAGGAAGGAAAAAGAAGTGCTACTTAATTTTTACCTGAAAAAGTAAAGAATGCCATAGATTTTCAAGAACATTACTGAGTAATTACTGAGCAATCAAATCCCACATACACTTTTGTAAAGCTCAATCTTAAGAAAACTCTTGCTAATATGAGTAAAAAGTAACAGAATAGAAACAATTGACTCATTCTGCTTGCAACCATTTAATGTACATGTTTGTATCTTAAGGCAGAGAGGCATTTTGTGGAGAGCATTTGGAGAAAGCATCATCTGGAAAAGCTTTCATTTGGTGCTGGATACCACGTTAACCACACATAGGCATGAAGTGGAGACTGGACTATTACTACTTGTGCCCTGATAGCAAACAGCTGAGTTATCTTCACTCAGACAACCACTGTATTTTCTGGTAGTCAACAATTTCCTGATGCTATATCCTTGCTATAACCCCAACCAGGCTCTAGTCATCTCAGCCCGGAATCCTCCTCCCTTCTTTCTTGGTGCACTATTCAACTGACCTCCTAGCAGGTCTCTCCACAGACATAATTAGTGCATTTTCCCCAGACTCTGCAGGGAGTGATTTTGTGCTTTACTTTTGGTCTTCACCCATTTCAGGCTATTCTCTCCGGTGCGCTCAGCCAGAGAACTCTACTCAGCACTAAGCAGCACAACAGGAGCCTTTCCAGACTTTGCTGCTGGACACCCTGCAGCTGTGCCCTCCAACAAAGTAGTACCTCCTCTGTTAACAAATATATGTTACCCATTAGTAGTGAATCCTAATCGATCAATAAAAAAAAATAATTGTTATAAATTAAGTGCCCAAAAGTCAGGAAGCTCAAATGTTGGTGTGCCAGTTCTCACTTACATTAGACTCAGACTTTCCACAGTTACGTTAATTTAATTGCCTTACTCAGATGTAAGAGCAGTTGTGAAATATTCTCTACTGATCTAAGTTAAATAATTTATGGGGATGATACTGTAATTTCTTTTCTTCCTTAATTTGGAAGAAAATAGACAAGAAAATCCAAAAAGAATGAATCTCACCCAAAATAGTTATAATCCAGTGTCTGGAGAGAATTGGCATGCAATATGCAGGCTCTTGTTTCTAGGATCTTTCTAGTTTATTTCTTGAGAGAGAAGGCTAGTGGAAAAGAGATTGTATCTGTCCTTACGACCAGAGCCTGCATTCACTAATCAAAGCTATACTCCAAGCCTGTGTCTCTGCTTTCTCAGGCTATAACTAGCAGGCAATTTCCCCCTTCAGTGTATTTCTGCTTCTCCTGTCTGTCTTGGATCTGAGAAAGCTTCGTGATTAAGACCTTGTCAAACCAATATAATTCTGCAACTTATCAGATGCACTTGTACCTACATTTTATAATGACAAAGTGAAACCCAAGGTATTCTTCAAAAAATATTCTGACAGTTTTCTGCTAACCAATAAACAGAAATCCTATAGTAGTATTTAAATGAGCATATGAGCTCCACCAGATACTAAAAACTGATTGACTCCTCATCCTGGCCCTAATAATTTTAAATACCGATATTTTTACCTTTGGCAAAAGCATATAGTCTCTTCGTCTTTCCCTCACTGCATTTGGTCAACTTTGTATTCCTATTTTGACTAATTCATTCCAGTGATTTAAGATTTTTTTTTAGTTCGTAGACATGTAAAAATAATTTAGTAGTACTCTAACATATGATCTTACAAATTACAATACATTGAAGTATTGTACATCAACCATCTAATACATGCTTTATGAATCAAGATATAGTTCCAGTGTTCTTCTCATGAATAGAAAATGTATAAGTCAGACTGAGCTCCCCCACCTTTTTACTCTTTCTGGGGATAGTTCTAACTAGTAGAACTGTGACACCTAGCGCAAGTAGACATAGAAATGATGTTAGCTGTAACTGAATACTTTGATGGTACTGTATAACTTTGAAAAACATTCAGCCTTAATATAATAATTTATCTTTTATTTTCGTATTATTTTAAATACATGTGAGTCGTGCCTTTAAATATATGATTCATCCATGTAGCTAGTTCTCAGAAGTAGGCCATTACCACATAAAAGATACAGGCCCGTATAAGGAATTGACCGAAGCGGAGAAGACAAACATCTTAAATTAAACTGCATCACTGTTTTTTATTCTTATGATATTTTTATTGTATTAAATTTTTATTTCACCCTTCTCTTTTTCCATTATCAGTCTATAAAATAAATGCCTGATACTCTGTCAGCAATATTGATTTTTCCCACACTTAACCTTAATAATATTAATAATATTATTCCTTCAATGATAAGTTTAAGAAAAAAACTTATTCATTTAATTATCTAGTTAGTCTATGAGAAAAAACTTTCTAAAAAGCAATAAAGCATCTGAAGTTAGCTGATGTGTCTTATTCATACTAGACCAAATCTTTGCAAATTGTCACTGTCTATCTAATGAAGCAGTTTCTAGTATTCAACACTACTGTCTATGGCATTAGATACATTGGTCTTGCTGCTTCTGAAAGACCTAATGGGATACTTAGAGGGAAAGTAACTACCTCTGAATTGGATCTAAAACAGGCAACAGTTAGCTCTCAGGCTTCAGCATTTTGCCCAGAGTTTCAGTGACACACTTACATGGACTTGAAGTTTGTGTCCTTGAAGCTTCCTCTGAAGTTATACTTATGAGTCACTTCTGTTGGAAACTTGGGAGTGAAGGAAAACATGTGCTTGAATAGGAGAGCACATCCTCAAATACGCCTGGAGGAAACAACAGTTCTTCCTCCTGTTGCACAGAGTGTTAGAGCTAAGAGCATTCACCCTTTCCCGAGTTGAGTGGAAGCCTGCAGCACCTTTCTTCCTTTGTTACCCTCCTGAGAGGTGTGTTTGGTGAGACAGACAATATGAATTTAAATCTTGTCAGCTATTCCTGGTCAAAGGGCTTTGTTCTAAATAATTAGGGAGGGTCAAAGAACATTTCAGCTGAGAGCACAGCTAATGGAGGCAGTAGCCTGGGCAGAAGGGCACACAGAAATGGGACCAGAAGCTCTATCGAAGGCAGCACACACAGGCTCTGCAGTGGTGATAACATATGACAGACACTGTCCCTGTCACCAGCCCTGCAGCAACTATTCCTGGTGCAGCTGAGCCTCGAGGCAGAGCAAGCTCCCAAGGGAGGATGTAGCTCTACAGCTCTGTGCTGTGGGGTGTTTGGTGCCTCCTGCTGAGGCAGATGGTTTACTTGTCCCCAGTGGGTGTGTACTGGGAGACCCGCTGTGTCACCGAGGAAAGGAGTTGCGGCTGGAAGTCAGGAGGATGTATGATGCTGGGGATGACAAACAGAAGAAACCCTGAGTCTCACATCTCTACCAAAGGAGGGGCAGGCAAGGTCTTGTGATTCTGCCAGTCTGACCTAGCTTACTGATGTATCAGATGTTCCTACCTGCAAGAAACACAAGAAAGAAATATCACTCTGTAGCAAGAAATGGAAGATACCTTCCTCACAGTAGTATGTTTTTGGGTCATTCAGCTATGTAATCAAACCTCAGATTAAAATATGAAGCCAGGATCCCTAGGGCATACAAATAACTAACTGAGAATAGTAGACTCCTGCAGAAATTTGTGTGTGTGCATATTACCCAGAACACTCTGGAGAACATCAGGTGTGAAAGAGATGTAAGCATGAGGCTTCAGTGTAGGCAAAACAAAACTTTTAAGTTGCAAAAGTGAGGAGATTATGATAGAAATATTTCTTAGACATAACTAGTTGGAAGACAGAAAAGATGGCAGAGGGCAGGTGGTATGAACTGAAAGACAGGGAAAAGACATGAGGAAGAGTTACCATGCCTGGGCATGTTTACTAAATTAGTAACTGAAGTTGCAGTAACAGCTAAGTTTACCATAAGAGCTTCCCACTGCTGACCAGCAGAGAGGATAATAAAGTGTTAAAACAGAAGTATAAAGGTTGAAAACCCTTACTTAACAGGAATGAGTAATACTGGAGGAAGTAATGTATGATCAGAAGGGAGATTTGGTCCATAGTATCAACAGAGACCATCAAGAAAATGATAGTAGAGAACAGTGATCTGAGGTAACATGGAAAAAGTAATATGAAAATTTCAATACTTTCATGGAGCAGAGATCATAGAAATAGGTAGAAAAGAGATAGAGTAGTAGTCCATGAATGATGGCTTGTTCTAAAATGTTGCTAAACGCAGACACGTTGTTAGGATAGTAGCTTATTTACCAAAGAGTAGCGTTCAATCTATTTCAATTCAGGTATTCACATTTAGACTGATGGCTTTATCAATATCTGTTCATATTTCACAACTAGTGTACCAATATTAGCTGGCATTCTGTACAGATGCATGGAAGGATAGACTAACTACACTTACCAGTAGTGCTGAAAAGAATTTTCTAAACATTAGATTATGATTCCTGTTAGTTTCAAGAAAATCTGCACTAAGTAAATAAACTAAATACTGCAAGAATGAGAAAGTTTACACAAAATAAATGTAAACGTTTTGCTAGGAAATCTCCATGGAAATCCGTTCTCCTTCACCACTTCTCCATGTACACATTGAAGCATTTCATGTTCCCAGTGGGTAAACTAATTTAAATCACAGAATGATACGAATTCTTGAGCACAGAGCTATGATAACTTACTATGCAAACTAAAAAGGTAAAAAATAAAAAAATTATACACGTTGCTTTACACAAAGGATGCCAAAAAGATATGAGAGTGCTGAGCACACACAGGTCTTCTGATTTGCAGATACCATAGAGACGTGTCCTTATAATTTCTTTTATTCCCTTCCCTTGAGAACAATTTCATGATACAAATAGCAAAAGGGATCATGTATAAAGATCATCCCATTCAGGTAGGCAGTATGGATAATCCATTTAAAAATAAAGAAATAAAAGTTATTACTAGATTGGTCTTTTAGAGGAAGAATTTAGATTATCCACAGAAAATTCTTTTCTACATTTCACTCATCACCTATTCAAATGTCCAGAAAAAATTATGTGGCAAATTATGAATGTGCTCTGACCTTGTGTTATGAATAGATGATAAAGATGTTTCAGTTATTTTGTAACAGAAGTGCTCCAAATCTGAAAATATTTTGAAAATAAAACAGTGAACAGAGGAGGAAGGTTTTATTTATTGAGAAGGTTATTTTATTTCATATTTTTTTAAAATGAGATTTTTTATCTTTTATGTCAAAATTACAATTAGAATGCCAAGAATTAGAGCTGTTAGTTTTAATTCTCAGAAGTGTGCTACTCAGGCTCTGTGGGATGCAACACAGAAAGTAGTCTCTCAATTGGATTAATAGATGACAGTGAAAGCAACAGCATATATGAACACAGACCAGCAGAGAGGTTTGGAAAGAGTTAGGGTAAATATATGTACTCTGTGAAATTAGGTGATAACACTTAAACACCAATTTACCTGATAGCAGTTTGCATTTCTGCAAGTTCTTCATGGTAGAAGCTATAATCAAGGTCCTAAATTCATCAGGCTTAATTTTACATTTTAAAGTGGCAAAGAGGGCACTTTTAAGAAGACATTATCATTTGAACAGCTTTTTTTCTGCCCTTATTGCTATTAACCATTGTCTCTCACTGAGACACTATGGCCTATTTAATCAGCGTAGAACTTACCTTGAGTCCATAACAAGACCATTTACTTCCCATTTGGTTCTACTCTGAGCACTCAAATGGGACCTAAATGTCCATAGACCTTGTATTCGCCCTTTGAAAAGGATGACTTCACTGTCAACAAAAAATAAAGATACCCATTAAACAACCCTCTAGTATTAGAAGGTATTCTTCCTGAAATCTTTACACAGCAGTGAGCTGTTTGTATAGCTGTAGCAGAAGAATTTTCCTAGCATTGATATATTATAGGTTACTATGAAACTGTTTATGTCACTGCATGTAGCTTTAGGTACTCCCATACCCTTAGAAAGCATCATGTCCTAAAATACACGGGGATAACAGCAAATGTAATTTTCACATCCTACATTTTGTTCTGTCTAGGTGGACCTTTGTGATAGCACTGATTTCCACAGACATTAGCAGTAGTCTGTAAGCAATACAGAATCAAAAGATTGGTAGATATAATTATTTGGAAATCTAAGCACTTCAAAGCCATAACTCTTTATTCTTGGAGACATAATAGAAAAGCAGAGGGTATGAAGGCTCCGTCTGACCTCATTCTCATTTATTATTACTAATGCTGAGTCCTTTGACTTTTATTCCAGAGAACAAAAAGCTTTTCCTTTGTTACTTTCTATATCTTGTACTATTTGAAGTGCCATAAGGGAAATGCAACTAGCTCAGCACTGAAATGTAAATAGAGTGTAACAGATGAATTTATCTCACTGTAATCCAGTAGGACAGGAAATGAAAGTAAGAATGGCACAGGGAATTTACACATGTAAAATGTGTTTACCCCGACCTAAATACAACTAGAATTTTAGCATATCTATCTATAAGAAAAGATCACCACACACTGACCACATACAGCATGTGTATAGGATGTGTATCTCCAGTAGATCCAGCATCTCTTGCACAGCATCTTTTCCAGTATCACTATTTTAGTGTTGATTCTAAGATACAGAGACATCTGAGATGTCCTGTGTCAGCCTGTGAAGATGATTTAGAAACCTCAGGATATCTATACAAGTGACTAGATATCACCCCAGAGTGATACCCTTTGTTATCAAAGGATAGAAATAGGTATTCCTCATTGTAAAGGGATAACATGACAGCAAAGAGAGTGGATGGAATCTTAAGCAACCCATGTTACCATTGATTATAGAAAAAGAACATAGTATGGGCTTAAATTTGGATGCCTACATTACAGATAACTGAGTTTGACTGATAAAATTGCAAACCACCTACTTTGCTATAACAAGATCATGGACACTAGATCAAGATAAATTATTTTCTCCCTCTACTGGGCACTGGTGAGGCTACAGTGGTAGACTGTGTTCAGTTTTGAACTCTCCTTTTCAAGAAAGACATAGATAAATTGGGGATTGGCCAGAGGAAGTTACTAGGGTGTTGACAGTCTAGCTACTATCACCTAGGAGGGGAGGCCAAGAAAGCTGGTCTTGTTTAGTCTACCAAAGAGGAGGCTAAACTGTGGTCTAGCTCAGGATTCCAGTTATCTGAAGGGAAGTTGCGAAGTTATACAGCTAAGTTTTTTTTTCTGTTTAGTGCAAGGGGTGCTAATAGAAGGAGCAATGGGTGCAGATTGCAGCTTGGGAGGGTCAGGTGAACATCAGGAAAGAGAATTCGCTGGGCACTGTGCAGCACTGGAATGGCTTGCTCAGAGTGGCTATGAAATCTCCCTCCTTGGAAGCCTTCAAGACTAGATTAGACCAAGCCATGCTGAATGAACCAATCTGCTCTTGGCAATTGTTCTTCAATAAGACCATCGGAATAGTGATGTCCAGAGATCCCCTCCAGCCAACATTTCCACAGTTCTGTGATGTTTAACAAGTACATGTTAATGTTGGATGAGCTGAAATAAAATTTAGTGATTTACATTTTGTCTTTAGTCTTAATGGTGAAATCCTGGCCTCATAGGAGACCAGTGGGAATTTGCCCCTGACTGTTAGGGAGCTGAGAGGCAATGTTATTTGTTACTGAGGAAGCGCAGAATTGTGCTTTAGCTAATGTTACGGAAAAGACAAATCCAGAAGAAAACTGGATATCTTCATAATGGTCCTCTTTCCTTTCTCAGTCATACCTTGATAAATGTCAGAGACAGGTACTATGCAATCTAAGAAATAAAACCAGTTAGTAGCTTTGTTCAATGTGAGTAAGTACTGATTCAGCACCTAATCACTATTCAAATATTCCATTTTATGAATCTAATAGTTGATCTGCTCTTGCATACTGTGTATGATGGAAAGGCGAGTTTTCCAACTAAATAAAACACAGATATGTAAGTCTATTTTATGTTCTTTGTTCTAACACAATCAAAAATAACTAATACTTTAAATGCCAGCTTAAAAAAAAAAAATCCCATAGCTTTATGCATGTTTGAAGCGTTATTCATTTAGTACCTGGAAAGTGCATATTTAACATCCAACCAAAAATATCGAAAGAATCATCCCCTGAAAAATATCTAAATATAGATTACTTCATTACCTGTAAATCAGTCTCAAAAAGGATGCAGCTTATGAAATGCTAAATGAGAACAGACTGGTTAAGTGCTGCGCTTTTTGCAATCAGAAAGAATAACAATTACAGCACCAACCGCTAATCCTAAGAAATCAAAACACAGTTAGGCAGCCACTAAATTCTATTATAAAGTGTAATTATTATTATTAAGCTTCTTTCAGAAAACGAAGGGATGGAAACATTATGCAAGTACTTAACCTTTTTTAGTAGCTAGGGCATTGTTCTTTACTGTGCTACTAAATATATTAATCTTTAAAAAGGAAAAACCTCTAAGTTCTGAAAACACTGCTAGTTGTCTTTAATGTTTAATCAGAAATGTTGAGATATTCTATTTTTTTCCTAAAGTGGATTAGATTGAAAAGGAAGATATGTTAAGCAGGCAGAATGTGTAATAGTGCTTTGTAATTAGCACAATCTAGAGCTAAATGTGTTACACTACTGATGTATGTATTTCTCATGTAGGCTTTTTTTTTTTTCAAATATCTAACTTATTCTGTCACTACAGTGAAAAGAAAAAAGATATCATAGCCATGGTGTGTATACTAACTTATAACTTTGGGGTTGTATATATGTGATGAAGATGTAATTTTACTAACTAAATTGGAATCATAGTTACAATTTTGTTTTTTACTTATTATTTTTAATCCATATAGGAAATTAAATTGGTGATAAAGGAATGGATGCTACAGCTATAAATCCTGCCCTGGGACTCAAACATGCCTCTTTTCCTGCCTAAAGGTATTGATTCCTGTGATTCCTTACATATTGCAACAGTTTTATTCTCTAGCCATTTACCTATGCAATGAGTTATTTGTCCCCTTACCCTCCTGTTGTGTGTTAGCTTCAGTGGGCAGCTAAGCATCTGGTAGCCACTCATTCACTCGCCTTCACCAAGAGTGGGATGAGGGAAGATGAAAGGAAAACCATAAGCAAGAAAACTTGTGGGTCCAGATAAAAATTGTTTAATAAGTGAAGAAGTGAAAGAAGAGAGAAAGAAAACAAAACTAAACAAGTGATGTAAGCATTCACTCACAAACTCCCGCGGATAGACTGATGCCCAGCCAGTCCCTGAGCAGAAGATGGCTGACTTCCCTAAAACACCCCTCTTTTCCCTTTTTATCACTGAGCAAGATGTTATGTGGGAGGAAATACCTCTTTTGCTAGTTTGAGTCATCTACCTGCTTGTGTGCCCACCAACCTCTTGTGCACAACCTCCCACCCCCCATCTATTCACTGGGGACACAGAGTGAGAATCAGAGAAGGCCTTGACCCTGTGCTAGAACTGCTCAGCAACAGCTGAACATGACTGTTATCATTGACTTTGGTCACAAATCTAAAACACATGTCCATACGAGCTCCTATGAAGAAAATTAACTCCCTCCCAGCCAGACCCAGTACACTACTCCACACAGACAGCTGAAATGCTTAAAAATGTTTAAAAAATGTTTAAAATTGCCATATATTTTATCTTCTCTGTTGACTATAACTGTAATTTCTTTGAGAAATCCTACATGCTAAGAAAAGAAATCCAGCCCCTCTGTTTTTTCATAAATTCTTGTTGACTACTTCTACACAAATCACTCCTCCTAAGGTATTTCATCCAACAAATTGCTTCTAATAACTTCCTCACCAGGAAGTGAATCTGTATTGGTTGGCTGTTGATCCCTTTTCTGAGCTGCATGTTCCACTGAATTACATTTGCCTTGAGAGTCTGAGGTTAGTAGGGGTGCAAATGAGATTCAGATGTTTTCCTGAAACTTAATATACTAACAGATTTTCCTTGGGCTTGATTTGTGATGACTACCTTGTACAATCAGTCCTACCTATCTTCCTGAACTGATGGCTGTCATTTGTTACTTTAGTCCATGAATTTGTTAATTAGCTTGATTCATTCAGTAGTTGCTGTAAGTAACTCTCAGCCTGTCAGTTGCTTGAGGACAGCCTGGCTCTGGCAGTAGCGGCATGCTGTCTCGACAGATGACTCTGCCTGGAGCTGTCAGGGTACTACTCTTCACTGACCTAAAGTGATCAAACAGTCACTTTTTTTTTTTTTTTTCCCCTTTACACCTGGCTATGAGTTCATTATGTGGCTCTAAGAGATGAAAGTTTTACCCCTAGTCTGGTTTTGATCTTGTCTTCCCTGGACCTCGACCTGTGTGCTTTAGACATGCTGTTCTTCAGCCCTGTTCTTCAACCCTGGTCTGAGTCACTGTGTTTGGTCTTCAGTGTTTAGAGCATTATCTCTTCTCATATTCTACTGTATAATCTAGTAGCTACTGTCTAGTAGATTTACACAAAGTCATGTAGAGGACACAAACACAATGAAAAGTGAGGGAGAGATTGAGGCAATGCACAGTGTATGCAAGCTATCTCAAAACCCATGTCCTGATCGCAAAATCTAATTCGTTTTTCTGACAAGTATTCCTTTTAGGGAAGGAAAAACTAGGGATAGAATAGAATAGAATAGAATAGAATAGAATAGAATAGAATAGAATAGAAATAGAATAGCTGGAACAGACCTATAACAATCATCAAGTCCAACTGCCAGGACAGCTAGAGATGTTTACAGGACGTACATTAATTTCTATACTTTTGAAAATTAGAACTTCTTTACTATTCATTATCTTATAGTGCTTCCTCAGTCTTCAAGGATCTCAACAATGTAGTGGACCATCCTGAAATTCTACAATGCCACTGGCAGAGATGACATACTTCTTAGTACAATAGTACAAATAATAATGTATATTATTACAGGAAATATGTTACCTAATATTGTTATCTTGCACTCTCGGTGTCAGAACCAAGTTTCAAGATGTTCAGATTCTCTTTTTCCTCTTATAGATTCTTAAAAGTTCATTTGTTTGGGTTTTTTTTTCTTTCCCAATGGATTTCCTGTTGTCTCTGCATTTTAACTGCTCTGAAATCGAGTTTGCATTTTACCTACAAATGATAAAATTTCTCTTTTTAATAACTGCATTTATAATAACAGAGTTTATTATGGAGGGAAGCTACTTGTTATGACAACAGTAAGACCTTAAACTACTTACTATCTATTAGAGGAAAAATAATTTATTCAAGTGATTCTATTCCTACAAAGTTTCAGTTAACAGAATTGTAAAATAATCTTATCAGAGATATGAGAATCATTCTAGAAGACTGGAACTATTCTTGGAAATGGTAATTACTTAAGTGTTGATTGGGATAAGAGGTATGAACGCTTAGGAAAATACAATTCTAAAAATACTACAAGATTTTTTTCCTTCAATAGTTTACTTAGAATCTGTGTGGAAAACAGAACAGGAACCAAGAAGATATTCTGTGTTTTAGGCTTGAAAATATCTCTTGTTTTAATAACAATAGAAAAGGAAGACTCATCTATTGTATGAGCATAGCCCATACTTGGTCCTTTTTAATAAAGAAGAGACTGTGTTATTTGCTCAATAATGTATTTACTCTTTTATTTAAAAAAAAGTAAAATCAATAAAGTGAAATACATATACACTTTCACAAATGTAGGTAGCTGAGAGTATATCCAGACTACTACTCAGCATTAAAATATTTTATGTTCAACTTTGTCCTAACTAGCCTTGTTCAAAAATGTGTGAAGCATATGTCAGTTAAGGCAATGACTCCCTGGACATTTTTGTAATACTGAAGTGCACTCTATAGCTCCTCTCCTCCAAATTAATTTTGTATCACTACTTTTTTTCTGTTCTCCAGGTTTATAGTTTTGTTTCTTTTCTAACCTGGCTTCCTGATCAGCTTCTCTAGTGAGAACTGCAAACAAATGTGGTTAACACAAGTAGTTAACATGAATGGTAGGTTAGAGTCCTGGGAGGGCAATTATCCTATAATTTGCTTGAGTAATAGCAAAATAACTCTTATCTCACTATTTTGTTTCGTTTTGTTTGGGGGGGTGTGTTTTTCTGTCTAAGAATAACAGAAGTGTTGTTTATTTAGCGCTTTTCTTCAGCACTGAGGATATACGTGGGATGTTTGTAAAATAGACACAATGGAAAAAGACAAACACGGTGGTGGCAAGATTCCACACTAAAGAATGAGGCAGACAGCAACTGCTCCAGAGGAAGCTCTTGAAGAGCGTGGATCTGAATCTCCTTCGTTTTACTTCTCAGCAAGTCAAGTACACTTACAAGCACCAGAGGTAATTTTTTTTTTGCCATTCTAGTCTTAGGAGTGTCTCATGACTAGATTTCAGCACTGTAAGATTACTTTAAAAAGGATTAAGTATGGGAGAAAAAGATGTATTATTTCTGAGTGCTCTGGAAATCTGAATGACAACTTTCAGAAGCTTTGGTCAATCAGTCTGCGATTTGAAAGAACTGTTAATTTTGCCTCCAGGTCAATTGGTCCAAGTCCCAGAAGAGCAAGGCCTTGAACCGTTGGTCACAGACCATCGATCTACAACAAGAGTTGCCTTTGACAGTTCCAGTGCAAGCAGTTCCCACTCTCCTGTCAGCCCTTGGCTCCTTGTTGCCAGTCACGGAGTAATACTTCTCAGTCATTCTGGCACTAGTATTTATGGGATGGAGTAACTGATCTATATAAAAAGAAGAAAATCTTTTTGAAAGAGAAGTGGAAGTGGAAAATCTCTTTATAAAATGTATCAGCCCCTGCTTGTCTCCCAAGCTGAACTCAGAAGTAGTTGCTTTGGCACAACTGGGAGGTGTCACACAACAACGTGGGAATGATAAGCCAAGCGATAGGCACTGTGACAAAGTGTTGTCACTGAATGCTTCGAATGATGAAACTAAGGTTCCTGTTCATCATCTGTAGCTCATTGAAAACAAATGTGTTTGGGCTCCAAAGTGTCCCCAAAAGCTTTAAGCTATTAAAATGAGGTATCTTATGGAGATTTTTAGCCAAGTGTGGCTAAAATTTTCAAGTCCCTTAAATTACAGATATTTAGCCTGCAGAGTTTACTTACTCTGCCCAGACTGTCTATGAAGATTTAAGTTACTTAAACTATAGCTAGAGTTTTTGGAATTTATGATCCCTGCAGTCTCCAGCAATTAAATTTTCAGACCTTCTAAAGAACAGCTGCTAGAAGTTAGGAGATTTTGAGCTTTGCTGTGTCTTTTGAGTTTTCTGAAGCAATTGCTTCTGTGCTAGTTTGGAGGTTTTGTAAGCTTTGCTGAAGATCACTGTGAAGCTTCTTAGCTCTTCATGAGAAAAACAGAAACAAAATCAAAACCATTTTTCACCTGTATTATTAGTGAAATTTTTAAAGTTTCCAGGAATCGAAGGTGTGTATGCTGATTTTCAAAGAGTAGGTCTTCAATACACCTTGAAAGGATGTAGACCACATAGCAACAGATATGTTTATGCAGATGATGATTTGTAGTGTGTACCTACATAAAATACCAGAAATAGTATTCTGTATTGAGTCAATATGAAACTAACAAAATTATTAATTTTAATTAGTTATTTAGTGTGGCAGGTGCATCTACCTTCAAAGTCTAAAGGCTTATGTACTTGGAAAACGCTAGAAGGTTCTGGTTGGGCTCATATGGTGGCTACTGGGACCTCCAGCCAATGAGCACGCCTAGGAGGTCACCTTAACCAGTGGGGGCCAATATATATGACCATGATCTGACTTAAGGTATAAATGGAGCCCTCTAGAAGACCACTTTGAGCCAATCTTCCTCAGAGCAGCGAGTCTGTAGTTGAGGACTCTTCCCTTGGATCGGTGTGCCATCCAAGAGAACTCCCCAGGGCTGAGTGTCCTCACCTTCTAGATGAGTGGTTGTATATTTTGAGTCATCATTCTAAGCTTAGATTTGGTTACTTACAGTGTAGTAACAGTTCCCAACTAACATCCTGAGCCTGTAAGTTGTATCCACTGAAGTGCTTGCAATGTAACATTCCTGTTCAATTTTGACAGTTATATTTTAATACCTTTAAAAATTGGCTTTTGGAATACATTGCTGTCTTACACTTCTGTGACAGTTAGTTACGACAAAGGCACTAGGTCTAAAAACTCCAAGATTTTTAGGACGTGATTCCTCTCAGTCTAATCTAGCTTATTTTTTACTAATGAGATGTCTTTATTATGCAGATATCTGAGTCCAAATTCTACAGAAGTGAACCTCTTAAAGGAAATGTCTAATCTCTCTTCACTGTGAAAATAGAGGAATGAATACCTGTGTGAACTTCCAAAATAAAATCCTGTTCACGTAACTTCAGTTCTTAAATTCTGTAAAAAGTTCCTCTGTGATTTACAACTTAGGCCATTTCCTTGGTTCTTTTTTAAACAAAATTAATTTATGCTCTGCCTAGATGCAAATTTTTGGAACTTTAAGACTAAGTAGAGCTAGAGTATGGGGCAGGTACTACAGAAATAAATAGTATCTTGATTTCTGCACTTTGAAGATAAACATAGGGAATAGTGTTACATTTAGTTTAACTTATGCTGTATTTTTAAGATAAGGTAGAATAAAATGCATTCTGGCATTTCTATGGTTGTCTTTAGAGAGAGCAAGACACTGAGCTTAATTTTTTAATCAGATAAAACTGAGAGTTGTAGTCAATCCCAGCCAGCTAATTAACAGAAATTTCAGCTTGGCTGGCTGAAAGGAACCAACATCTAGACAACGTGACTACTGGTAACAATTTCTAAATAGGTCCATTGTGAGATGGAAACATTAGTCTATAGAAACAGGAAAAAGAGTTTGTATGGAACAAATCAGAAATATATTCTGCACAGCAGTGAGGTTAGTATTTCAATGATGACTGAAAAATGTCTTGGATAGTTTATTAACAACCAGCAATGTATACAGTAAATACAAGCTCAAAGCTTCTTAAGCTGTCCTTTGGTATTCTGAAGCATGTAAGAGATTATATTTGTATATGAAGTGAAAGTGGGCACTGCAAAGTATCTCACCTGAAGCAATAACTCATCTTCTTATGAAGCATATCCTTTCTTTGGTTAACTAACTCACTGTTCAAAAGGGGAAGAATAGAGTTAAGAATACACAGGTTAAACAGCATGATGCTCATGCTATCAATCTAGATAGATTACCTTAACAAACTTACAAAGTTTGATTCAACTCCTTAAGTATAAGACTAATGATATTTGCGATAAAAAGTTGTATCCATAATGTCAGTATAGCATATGGGATCTTTGGGGACTAGTAAACCCAAGGTCAGACAGGATACAGTAGGTCAGTTCAAATATTACTAAAAGTCAATGTTTAGGAGATTAAATTCAGTAGTATGTAGCTGTTTTAGTGTTACCTGATAGCTCTCTAGATTACATTATCTGTTTTAACTATCCATTGATACAGAGTTTAGACGCTTGGCTCATCTGTTGATACCTTCCTACACATGCCTAAATTAGGGCATCTGTTCTGAAGTTGAATCCTACCCCTTTGATGCACAAATCTGAAAAAGTGATTCTGTAGCCTAAGTCTGTGCACCTAGTGTTGGTACCAAACACTTCAGGACAGGACTGACAGGTATAAAAACAGGATACATAGGACATCTGCACATTTTTGGTGCATGGTCTGGAGCCCAGGTAGACTATATTAATGAGCCAAACATGATGCTAGATAACTGGGTATGCATAATTGTGTCATTTTCCTCCCTAATAAATATCTGAACTCAGGTGAGATAGAACATGTACACAGTACTACTCAAATAATTAAAAATTCTTCACTGCAAAATGTCAAAACAGATTTGTGTTTAACAGCAAACTCATTTCTTAGACACATGGGGCTAAAAAAAAATTCAAATAGGTTTTACTGTAAAATTGCTATCTGATTCAGAGAAAGTACAGTTATTATTGTGTTGAAAGCAGGAGCTAAATGTCCTTTCGCAGTGGTACTCACTTGCCTTATATTTACATCATATACTTTATTTAACACATATAATTCTGTCACTTTCACTTGGAAAAAAACACATTTTGTAGTTTCATAAATTTACATAGAATTGTTCAGCTCAAATACTTACAAAAACACAGAGCTGGAGCCATGTTTGAGAATGAAAAAAGAGTCAAAAGGCAAAGAGGTATTGAGAAACACACTATGAACAGAGCAGTACCTTGGAATCCTTAATATCTGAAAGATCAGTGTCTTAATTTAAAATATTAACTGCAAGAATGAAGTAGGAGACTGGGGAATTTGCATATATGAGAAGAATGGCATCTGATTTAGATATTTAAACTTCTTGTTTATTTGTGTTATGAATATGTACTACAAGTAGATTTGATCAATAATCATTCACATTGGTGTTTTGATGAAAAAGTAGTTTCTTATGTTGAAAACTAATGTTTTTTCTTGCTCTTTCAGCTTTTAAAAAAAAAACCTTCAAATTTTCAGATGAATTTTCATTCTTTTAAATTTTAGTTTATTACTATTTACCCTAATAATTTTCTCTTTTTTTTTGGACAAAAGTTTTCCTCAATGAGTCTCTCAGGAAATGCAAGTTAAAAGCTCAAAGCAAAACTATGAACAAAAGCATGTAATGTGTATTACATGAACTTTCAGAACTTTTTCATGAACTTTTTGGAGTGAAATTCAAGAAAGAGATTTGTGACCCTTAGTCCTGTTCTGAAACACAAGAGCATATTTTTATATGCTCTTTCAGCTACTGTTTAGCTGAAAAATAACAAAACATCTCAAAAATAATTCTCTGAAATGTATTCTGAAAGAAATACAGTAGACAACTTCAATTTTTAAGTTAGAGAGAGATGGAGATAAGAATTAAAATGTACTACCTTATAGCTGTTAGTTGAATTAAGATTACATTCATCACTATATTCATAATAGTTTAAACAATTTCTTATTAAAGACAGGTTCCACACATATGAATGTGTATTACACATTATGTTACATTATGTAAGACAGCAGTACAGTAGATCTAGTTAACAGAGTGATTCTTTGCGGTCTCGGAGTTCCAAAATAATGAAAATATAATGTAAAATAAAACCTCTAAATAATAAGGAAACAATGATACTTAGTGCTATTTATTATAGCATCATTGAATGTTTTAGGTTGGGAGGGACTTTAAAGTTCACCTAGTTCCAAGCCTCCTGCCATGGGCAGGACACTTGCCTGCACTAGACCAGGTTGCCCAAAGCCCCATCCAACATGGCCTTGAACACTTCCAGGGACAGGACATCCAGAACTTCTCTGGGCAACCCGCTCCTGTGCCTCACCATCCTCACAGTAAAGAATTTCTTCCTTATGTCTAATCTAAGTCTACTCTCTTTCAGTTTAAAGCCATTATGCCTTGTCCTATTGCTACCTGCCATTGCCAAAAGTCCCATCCCATCTTTCCTGTAGGCCCCCTTTAGGTATTGGCAGATTGCTATAAGATGTCCCCGAAGCCTTCTCTTTGCCAGGCTGAACAACCTCAACTCTCTCAGACTGTCCTCACAGGGACAGGATGCTGCAGCCCTCTGATCATCTTCATGGCCCTCCTCTGGACTTGCCCGAAGAGGTCCATGTCTTTCTTATGTTGGCAGCCCCAAAGCTGACGGGTTCCAGGTGGGGTCTAACAAGAGTGGTGTAGAGGGGGAGAATCACCTCCCTCAACATGCTGATCACACTTCTTTGGATGTAGCTCAGGATTATTAAATTTAAAAGATCAGTCTATGCGAAGACTCAGGGTTATTTAATGGCATTTTTTAAGTATCACAATAGTGAAACATCCCTGTGCAAAGCACTCAAAAAAGGTAATTTTTTAAATACTTTCCACTAAGCCATCACATTTATCATTGTCATTGTGACAGCTGGGGATCAAGGTGTCATAAGAAAGACAGGTCTATTTCTCGATATTCTGTGTCAGAAGTGCACCATTTCTCAGCTGGCTGCAGTAAGTGTGTATGTGTTGGCTGCAGTACGTGTGCATGGTCACAGTAAATAGAGAAGGAAGAAGGAGATGGTATTTGTAATCAAAATATTTTCTAGGTGAATGAAATTTGCTGCTTCAATTAAGCAGGCATGCCTGTTCCTGTTGTATTTTAAACAATTTGTGCTAATTTTTCATTCTTCATTCAAACTTACAAGATTTAAGTCAATTACAGCATAAAAATACAATAAGCATCACCTCTGCTGACCTATTTTTAAACCTCAACAAAGTGAAGGCAGTAGTACATGAAGCAGACAAGTAGAAGAGCTGAGGAGAGTGTGCACAAGCAAGTGCAATCTGCAGTAAGATGTTCTGTAGTCTGAAATGAGGCTGGAACTGAGATGGCCTGGAGGCGCCCTAAGAACATGTCGTGTTGCAATGTGGCACATGCTCACTAGCAACTTTTGTTTCTACTGTTTTGGTCTTCATGTTCCATTTGTGTATTTTTGACTGAAGTCAATAACCTATTTCCAAGAATCAGAAACCAATCAATTAGTATAGAGAAAGAGAGGTAGTTAATTAAATTATCTTATGACATTCAACAACAAAGGAAAGAACAATTTACTTTTCCTTCTTCTTCCCTTCACACACAAGGCATTTAAGTGAATTACAGGGGTTATCAGGCTCTAATCATATCCTTCCTATGTTTTTCACTGATACCTCAGGGGCCTTATATTTGTATGGCCTAGCTCCTTTGGCTGCACTGGGCATTAGATACACACTATAAAGAAATAACAACCCTATCTAGTTCTAATCCTAATGGACTAAATAGTGCTGAAATTGAACTGGAAAAAAAAAAAGGACAAACTATGAAGCTTTTACCAGTCCAACCCCAGTAGGAAAAAAAAATATCTTTCTTAACTCAAATAGATAGTGAGTCACACCTCCAGTATCTTCAGGTCATGGCACTATAACGTGATGGGAGGATTACAGACTAGGAAGAAGCTATGCCTCTCCTCATCCTCCAATCCTGAATAGGGAACTAACTCTGAAATGAAAGCCAAAAGTGCACAACTATCCTATTTTTTGACTTGTCAATGTGAATCAGACACCTAGAAGAGGAACAGGAGGGTCTATTCTGAAACACGTATCTTTTTTCTAGCTCCTTCCTAGTCTGTTTTTTGTAATCCACACCACTGGTCAAAGAGATTTTCCTTGTAATGAAGCTCTGCTTCTATTTTGCAGAAAGAAATTAGGTTTGGAAAACATTAGTCAAAGGTCCTGACACCGTATTTTTCTGTGTGGCTAATCTACTTTAGTCAGAAATAGAAACTCAGTTTAATAAGGCCATTAATATTTCCAGATTTAGGTTTTAAACATATTTGTAACAGGTGAATGGAAAACCGTAAAATTGTCTGGTTGCATAAGCAGTCAAACCTTCAATGGACAGATTGTTCTAGCTCATGTCTGCATTACCATAGCTGTGCTGAAATAAGTGGACTTTTTACCTGCACAAGGAGTGCGGGTATATGCAGCTATAAAAAAAAAGCTAAGATATTTATGCAGGATATTTGCGTCTCTTTCCTAGCTGTTAGACTTTTATCACTCAGTTAAGCCAAAATACTAGTAACAGCCAAATACATTTTGTGCTATTTTTGTCTTTTTGCCTTATGTAAGTAAAATGAGAAATAAGGATGAAACTGAACTCATAGAAGAGTCCATTAATCTGTAATTGTCATCTTCATTAAAGTTCAATTTATTTCCAGATCATGACTGGAATATATATTTTTGCATGCTTTCTCTGCACAGGACTCTGTGCAGGACTCTATGGAGAACAGAGAAACAAGTGAAGGGAGTTTATCTGAAGCTTTCTTTAATCAGAATATACTTCAAACTCGAGAAAATTAGAAAACCAAATTTGTTCAGCTGTATCTATAGCTCCTATTGTTCAGTATATAATTTTATCTTTTAAGGTTTCCAGAGTCACAGAATATTCAGGTAAAAAAGATTAATAGTGGGGGTTTTTTTTTTGTTAGTGAATCTTTCTGAATTGCTGGGGAATTGATTTCTCTGATAGTGTGTCTTGTCTTGCCATAAGCAACTCCAAAGACAGAGATTTCAGAGCCTTTCTATTTCTTTTTCTTTTGCTGAATTGCCTTATATTTATAAAGTTTCTCCTTGAAATACTGAGAAACAAGTTATCTTTGCTCCTGACTCATCTCTAACTGATTACTTCTTTTATTCTGTTAAAAAAATAGAAGAGTTTAAATAGGGATTTGTACAGTTGATTGTGAACTAAGGCATTTGTGTTCATACCTTGTACTCATTTTATGCAGCATTTTCTTTTTTTTTTCGTCATTTAAAACACAATCTGATAACCACTGTACACCTCTGACAATATTTTTTTCCTTGTTTTCTAATAAGATCCAAATGTTATGCGGTAGCTACTAAAAATTACCGAAAAAGAAAGATAATCATCCTGAGAAAGGCATTTTGCTCCTTTGCAGTGGCACCACCTTAGTGAAAAGGTCTGATATAAAACTGTTGAGCTTTGGATTTTCTCTTTGTTGTTCTGACACAATATTTTTTCAAAGCCAGAATTTTGGCCATGGAAAGCTCCCCTCTCTATGTAAATCTTATACTACATATGCTAAGATATTTCAACTCTTCAGTGCATTTCATTTGAATAAACTTGAATTGAGTATTCTCCCATTTACAGAAAGATCTTTTATTTCTAAATATAAATCTATTTTTCTTCACATTTGTTTGCAATGAAAATTGCACAATGTGCCTCTAGTGATGTATATCTGTTGATCAATATTTAAAAATTAGCAAATGTATTAAGTAGTAATTTCTTTTAGAGACCAAATAAATTTTGTCCCCTTGTATAAAGTATATTTTTCTAGCTAGCAAAGTAGCAAAACGGTAAAAGATGAACCATGGATGTACCAGGTGTCATTCCTTATTAGTCATCATGAATTATCTGAAAGGCATGAGTTTTAAGGCTCTTATGATCTTCTAACACAATAAATTATATAGTTAAAATATATTACTGTTTTTATCCTTATCTAACAAAAAGGAAGCCATAGTTTCAGTTCTGAAGACTGTAGAGCTTTTTTTTGAGAGTGGAGGCTGATTTCTGACCAATTGCAATTCTTGCAAATAGGCTTATCGGTTTTCACTTTAACTCTGCTCACTATTCTGCTTCCTGGAAATAGATCATAACAAGCTAGTATGATGCATTTTTTTCCCTGGTTATATTATTTTTCCTTTTCTTTTTCCTTTTCAATGCTTACTGTTGTCCCCAACAAAATATTTCTTCACATGCATGTCACAACTCTGAATTGCTGGATTAGCCACATTTTAATCTGTTTATCAGTTTAATGATTGGTAAATTTGCAAAGCATCTGCTTGGAAACAGGCACCTAACGATTACATTAGAGATCTGAGAATCCTCCCCATTACTGTGGGAAGTTTTTCTTTTTCTTCTATTGGTGTGTACTAGGATCGCATGACAAGATTTTTGTAGTGAAGGGGCTGCAGGGGTAGCTTCTGTGGGAAAAGATCGGCAGCTTCTCTCATCTTGGAAAAAGCCAGTTTCAGCTGACTCCAAAACAGCTGCCCAAAGCTGAGCCTATTAGCAACTCTGGTGGTGCCTCTGTGATAACATATTTAAGAAACGGTAACAAAATGCTGCATGGCAGCTGTGAGAGAGGAGTAAGAAAATGTGAGGGAAGCAGCCCTGCAGAAACCCAGATCAGTGAAGAAGGTAGGGAGGAGGTGCTCCAGGCACTGGAGCAGAGGGTCCCCTGCAGCACGTGGGGAAAACTGTGGCAAAGCAGATGTCCAGATGACAGCCAGTGGAGGACCCCACACCAGAGCAGGTGGATGTAGTCTGCATCCTATGGAGAGCCCTTGCAAGAGCAGGTTCCTGGCAGTAATTGCAGGCGTGGAGAGGAGTTCACATAGGTGAAGGTTTTCTGACAAGACCTGTAACACTGTGGGGGACCCATGCTGGGGCAGTAATTTCTGAAGAATTGTACCACAAGGAAAGGACCCACACTGGAATAGTCTGAATAACTGGAGGAGTCAGGAAGAACCTATGCTGGAGCAGCCCGTGAAGAACTGTCTCCCATGGGTGGGATCCCACACTGTAGCAGGGGAACAGCATGAGGAGGAAGGAGTGTCAGAGGTAAGTGTTAGGAACTGACTGCAACCTCCATTCCCTATCTCCCCAGACCGCTCAAGGAAAGGAGGTAGAAGAGTCAGGAGTGAAGCTAAGCTTTGAAGAAGATGAGTGGGAAGGGAGGGGTATTTCTAGTGTTTTTTTTGTTTGTTTGTTTTTCACTATATAGTTGATTTTGAATTAAATCAAATTTATTCCCCTGAAGTTGTGTGCTTTCCCCTTGACAGTAATTGCTGAGCAGCCTCCCTGCCCATCTCAACCATATCCTGGGGCCAGTCAAGGTCATCCCACCACATCATAGCATGGTATATATATATATATTACATATGATACGGCATTATGAGAAACATACTTTGACATTTTAGATGTGGCTGGAGTGGATAGGTTGAGATTGCTTTTTATTATGACTATTTCTTTGTTCTAAGTGATAGTGAGATCAGAGAGATTAAAAATTTTGATAGGAAAGAATTAAGGCTTAACATTTGCTCTGATTAGCTTTTCAAGCTGCAGTTAGGTGGGTGAAAACAAGTATCTATCTTTGTCTTTCTACAAGTAGTGAGTTCACTAAATTCTAACTTGGAAAGAGGGGCAGCTTTATGAAACCTGTCTCTCCTTCTACTCTGTTTTCCCTCTTTCACTGTCCCTCAAGTTCATGAGCAACATTTCATTTGACCTCATTGCAACGGGGTCGTTTTGCAGACTGTGGGTGGCCATACAAGGGCCTATCATCTGGAGCTCCATGATGGGTTTCTGGGGTATGGGCAAATGAGCTAAGAGTGAATGATGGCTGGGAGGGCTTTTCTTGGGCACTTCAGAGGCTTTAGGGTAGCTGGTGGGACCAGACACATATTGTTATGTGCAGCAAGGAAGTCCCTGGACTTTTCTCGAACTTACTTTAGGGCCTAAAGTGTTAAGGCAGTCCAATCTGGTGTACTTCAAATGGTAAGTACTTTCAGGAGCAGCTCCATAGCAGTGAAGTTGCCCGTGAATATATCCAATACATTTCACTGCTTTCTAACTGCCAATAAGGAGGAAGCTTTATCATGAATATGACAGATTGTTATGGTTTTATAATGATTACAAATGGAAATCTGTGCAATAAAATGGTGCAGTATGTAGATTTCAGGACAAATCATTAAGTGCTATCTATAGGAAGGCCCAGATTAAAAAGTTTATGAATCAGTGCCTACAATTTCAGTGGGCAGCATGGCTAAAGATTAAGATCCTGAAAGCATAACTTCATACTCTTAAGTGCATTTAGAGCTGCTAAAGGTTTTAAATAAAAAATGACTAACTGAAATAAGAAGTTACATCAGCCAGATAAGACTTACAGACTGAAGGCACTAGAATTAAGTGCAGACCCTAAATTCAGTGAAGTTAGTACAATTCTATTCCATGTATAAAGAGTAAAATACTCAAAGCAAATACTACTTGCACTCTGTGAGGCATAGTGTTACAATTCTTCTTTGAGGGAATAGAATCTTGAAAGCCTGCTCTGAATTTCATAACTTGTATCCATTTTCAAATTAGAGATGTCTAAGTGCCACTCTTTTGAGTCAGGGACAACATGATACTTAATTTGTTAATGTATTAATACAATATTCAGTGCCAGTAGTACTTCAGAAGTACAAAACAATACCATGCAGAACTTCATATAATCCAGGTATCTTTAACAATGCACATAATGCTCCTTAGAAATACAGCCCAGAAAATTAGTGTGTACTTAAGTGGATGTCAAGAAGTCAAATTGTAGCTGTGCATTGATTTTTTCCATATCAGTTATCAAAAAGTACACATAGTCTTGAAAATTATATGTGTTTTATAAAAAACAGTTGCCAGAAGCATCACAGGAATCATGTAACTTTAATACGCAAATTTTAAATGGAAACTTTAAATGGAAACTCCAAGACATGGGGGAAGGGCCAATGTATTTTAAAAATTCTCAAAAAATGGTTACTATTTTTAATCTGAAGAAACACTCAAAGTTTCAAATAATTGCAACTAATGGAAAAGTTTGAGCCCTGCAGAGATATGGGTTGCTGTATTCTGTGACATGTTTGTTCCTGATGTTCCATAGGACATCTCCTTCTGCCAGACAGCTTGGCCTGCTTCTGTGGGAGAGGTAAAGGCTAGTGCCAGCAAGTAAAAATAAAAGCTGACTGATTGAAGCTGAGGCGCTTGTAATTTGGTCTTAAAATTTGGGATTTTATGAAGAGGCTGTTTCTTGCAGAACAAATAAAATCTCTTCAGTGAATGGTGATGATTATTTCCTCTTTCACTTCAGAGAAAGAAAGTAACTCAAAAGCACCATAAAAAGGAGTAATAGTCACCCTTCACAGATTATATATCCTGTAGATATAGAATGCGCAATTGTCACCTCTCTGAGTCTTCAGTTGTGGAGCTGACAAACAAGGAGAAAGTCTAAGATATCCCTTCGTGTAGACACATCTTGATTTTTCAAAAATCTCTCCTTTTTGCCCCCGTCTTTTCCCTTGCAGCCTTTAAAGTGCGGATCTACATACAGCTGCAGGAGGAGTTTTTTCTGTTGTAGGGAAAAGTGAAAGATTGTCTCAGTGAAATCTCCTGTGAATCTAAAAGGTCTGACTGGAGGTCTTGGTTTTTTTTTTTTTTTTTTTTTTTTTTTACTGTGCAAGGTCTACTTTGCTTCCCTTTGATTTCTGTGGTAGACAGTCATGGCACATGGGTGGCAGAGCATTTCAGTGTTAAGGATACCTCCTCTCTTTTCAGGATGAAACAATTTCCATTAAAATAGGCCAGCCTGACATAAAAATTCGTGAAAAAGCACTGAGGGTACTATGAACACCACTCTGTAGGTCTTCTGTTAACTGATTTGTGGAATAATCAAGTGTAACTATGCTGCTGTGGGTCTCATCTTCCCAATATCACATGCACTGGTACAGTTCAAGAGCTCTAACAACCCATGTTTATAGTCATGTTTGTCGTATTATCATACAGCCATAAACTAACTGGTGAAGAAAAATGTGTATCAAATCTCAATCTCCAGTAAGCTATAATGCAGGTAAGCAGGGCACATATTACTATAGTCAGACAGGACAGGAGGTAGAAACTGTCACTTCAGATACAGCTATCATAATAGGTCCCACTGTTATATCACATTAATTGTTCTAGTCCATGTTTTTCTCCTCTCTGATCTGTGTGTTTTCCTTTTGGAAAGAGCTCTTGTTGCGCTTGTCCTGCATCTGCTTGAGTATTCAGTGCGGACAATTCCTCTCTTTGTTTTAGTAGTTGTTTTTGGCCTCAGTCAGAGACAGCTTTTAAGTTAAATGGCCATCTGGCAACTTCACTCCTCTTCAAACTTCTCTGAAAGGAAACTCATTTAGCAGGTGCACACTAAGCCATTGGCAAGTTACTGACAAATGAAAAAAAAAGAGGTCAGCCTAGACTGACATAAGAACCCTTCTGAGCAAGAGCATTACATGTCTTATAAACCAGAAAATTGACAGTCAGAGGACATAGTCTCAGAAGCCAGACACATATTTCTGCATATGGGGTTTTTATAAACTGCAATGATTAGTATATCAGAAATAGAAACCAAAGACAAAGATATATGAGTACTGAGTTTTCCATTTATACTTTTCTACTCTGACACATAAAGCATTTGTCTGGGGGGAAAAAAAAGGGGGCAATAATCTAAATTAGGCATTTTCAATTATACTGCATTTATAAATTAATCACTTGCAGGTATGTAAACTACCTATAGGACAGAATATGGACAGCTATTTATGAAAGATGTGTAGTCACAAGCCATCTGAGTTTGGTGGACAAAACTTTTTGAAACAGTTATAGTACTGAGAAGACAAAATTTAGAATAATGAGGTTTTTAGATAGCTACTAGTAGAAGAAAAAGTACCTTTAATGATGCAAATAATAGGCTCTGATCATAAAAAGTATAGTTTTAGGTGAAATAATAATGTCATTATGCACAGTTTTCAATGACTGAGTCAAACTTCAATTAAACTTGGGCAGGGCTTCAGGCTCTGACTTCTGGAGTATGTTACATCAGAACCTGTAGGCTGTTTTTAAATTCTTAGGCACTAGGACTGTGATTCAGACACTAATCTATTTGCTTCATGTCATGAAGAAAAACAGATCTTGTTGTAATAGACATGCGTTGACACTGAGGAAATAAAGCTACTATTGTCATGATCTTCTAGGATGCTACAGAGACATGTAATATAAAAATCCCTGCTAATATTGCTCTCAAGTCCATGTCCAGAAAAAGTATTTTGAAATTTCTGAATTGAATGAGAACATTTGATGCTATGATTCATTCCTAAATACTGAGTGCTCAGAATTATGCACCAATGTCCCCAGATGAGCTAAAGATGGGAGCATGTTGCAGAAAACTTCATTTACGGTATATAATTTAAAAATATTTACACTGCACAAATACAGTCTGAGACCTTACACTGGCAGGAGTATGATCAGTCATGGGCATATGTATGTCTTGGGCTCTGAAGGATCAGAGCATGTAAGCGTTTTAAACAATTAGAATATTTTTGTTTAGACGTGACTGTCATAGGCCTAGGAATAACTTCTAGATGTAAGCAAACATAGTTTTTTAGTTAGGAAAAGAATAGTATAATGAAGAAAACATTAATACCTTTCAGATATCAGCTCAAAATGAGGCTAGAAAGAGCAGTGCATAGTGGTAGGTAAAGGTTATAAGAGAGTCCTCGTGGATATTGCTTCCACAGACAGAGACTGAACGACAAGCTCTCTGAAGGACAGTGCATGTCTAAATGAGTCAGAACTTGTTCTAAACCAAAGTAGTTCCAAGGTAAATATCTTTTATTTCTGTCTGTATACACCATTGTCTCTATTACCAATATCCCGACACCTTCACAACCAAATTGAAAGGAGGAAAGGAGCATGTAAAGATGGTAGCATGTAAACACACCAGACATTTATGTGATGATCCTGGACCAAGTGCTATGCATGTGTCTCTCACTAGGCTGCACCAGAGGGAGCGATCACTAAGCAGTGAGAACATAAGTGCCTCTGCTCCTTTTTGGGTGGGCCTGAAGAACCAAATATTATCTTCTGGAATCTGTACATTTAGCAATGTAGTAGTCTGGCACATCTATGGTATACAGACTCTGAAACAAAATAAAGGACAAGTGAAATATCTTGAGGAATGCAACATTTTTTACAATGAAGGTAGTGGAACACTGGAACAGGTTGCTCAGAGAGGTGGTGGATGCCCCATCCCTGGAAACATTCAAGGCCAGGTTGGACAGGGCCCTGAGCAAGCTGATCTAGTTGGAGGTGTCCCTGCTCCTGCAGGGAGGTTGGACTAGATGACCTTTAAAGGTCCCTTCCAACCCTAACTATTCTATGATTCTATGATTTTTTTAAAACACTTTGTGAAGTGGGACTTTGTGAGAGAGAGAACTGGAAATTGAAAGCTTTTAAAAATGCAATAGCTAAAATTAATTTCGATAGACATCAGAGTGTAGACCTCCTCATCTGAGCTAATCACTCAGAGCTTCCTTTAAAGACAATGGAGAAAAAAAAAGACACTTGTAGGGAGCACATTACAGAGCCTTTTTCAATAACTCTTTAAAATTGTATTAAAATATGTATCACACTTTAGAAGTGTTTTATTGTCTCTATTGACTGTAACTCAGAAGTCTATTATATACATTTAGGCGGTGAAAACACAGAATATGTGAATAGCTTCATAGACCTGATATGGAGAAGGATTTGTCCTTTCAGACAGTAACTTGCTAAACCATTTTTCTAGAGTATTGCTGAAAAGGGTCCAGAAAACAAATCTTCCGGTGAAGTTCCTAATGAATCAACTGCATAGTAGCAGCAGACTGTCTGATGATGATCTCATTAACTTTACCATACTTGTACTGTCTGAAATTTGAGCATGTTGAAATGTCTTTTCATTTTGCCACTGCAGCAGACAGAAAATTTAGCGAAATTTGTCTTCTGAAACTTGGCTAAAATGTTTTGGACAGGACTTTTTTTACGGAACCTATATCTGAAAATTCCTCAGAAAGTTTCTGCAAATACATGTAACTGTTAGGGTCGTCTTAATTCTGAAACTAAAATCTGAAAATTTCTGAACAGCCATGAGTCACTGGAGACTACCTTAATATCTGTGCATATTGGTATTTTGGGGATAACTAGAACTACTACACAGAGAAAACACAGTTACAGACTCCTTGGGATTGCATTATTATGTTATCAGTTTACTTTTCCCAGTGCCTGAGAGTTTCTTCTTGGATGTGCAGTATCTCATGCGCTTGTGTTTGGATTTTGCTGCATACAAGATAATTAACTCAGTGACATAGCCAGGAATTTATATGAATAATCTTCACACTTTTAGTATTTTAGAAGGAGCTGCTATTTTTTTATTCACCTCTGTACATTTATGTTTATGACCTTGGGAAGAAGGAGTAAGCAACTCAGGAGGACTACAAGGATGTAATGAGGTCAAGTAGGGAGAAAATTAAAAGGGTCGAAGCCCAACTACAACTTAATCTGGCTACTGCTCTTAAAAAAAAAAAAAAAAGACAATTAAAAATGTTTCTATAAATATTTTATAAAAAAAAATGGCTAAGGAGAATCTCCATCCTTATTGGATGCAGGGGAAACATAGTGACAAAGGATGAGGAAAATGCCTTATTTGCCTCAGTCTTTAATACTAGGACCAGTTGTTCTCTGAGTACCCAATCCACTGCTGGAAGACAGAGACAGGGAGCAAAATGAAGCCCCGATAATCCAAAAGGAAATGGTTAGCGACCTGCTACACCACTTAGACACACACAAGTCTATAGGACTAGATGGGATCCACCAAAGAGTACAGAGGGAGCTGGCAGAAATACCCACCAAGCCACTTTCAGTCACTTACCAGCAGTCCTAGCTAACTGTGGAGGTCTCAGTTGACTGGAAGTTGTCAAATGTGACACTCATCTACAAGAAGGGTTGAAAGCGGGATCTGGGAACTACAGGCCTGTCAGTCTAACCTTGGTGCCAAGGGAAGTTATGGAGCAGATCACCTTGAGTGCCATCACCTGGCACCTACAGGACAACCTGATGATCAGGCTCAGGCAACATCGGTTTATGAAAGGCAGATCCTGCTTGAGTAATTTGATCTCCTTCTATGACCAGGTAACTCACTTAGTGGATGAAGGAAAGGCTGTGGATATTGTTTGTCTGGACTTCAGTAAAGTCTATTTGTAACTAGTTGATTTATGTTTATTTGCTTGTTTTTGTTGCTTTATACGTGTTAATCACTGAAATAAATAAAAATTAAAAAACTTAGATGATTCATTACTTCCTTTGAAATGTTGTTCAGTCAGAAATATATCTATACAGACAGAACAATGATCTAAAGGAAGAAATAGGCATTCAGTATTGATGCAGTTTCTTGAATGCAGTATTTCTGATGAACCTTGTGCATTTCCACGAGACCCAGAGTGTAGCTACAATGAGAAAGCTGCCTCCAGTGTATTGTAGACAGAGTTTTGTGTAATCAGTCTTCGGTATTGGTAGCAGTACAGCTACACCCTTCAGAGCTTACAGTAGGCTGCAAAAACCACTGAGAAGGAGATTAAATTAACTTAATTCAGCCTTGATGTTACTGTGGCTGTAGTAATGCAATAGGAAACATACATTTTCTGTGCTGTTCATAAAAGGTCACACTATTTAGAAAGTAGAAACATGTAAGGTATTACATGCTGGATTATACAAAAATTAATTCAGTGAAAAATAGCTGGTAGATTTATGATGCTAATAAGATCATGTTATAGGAAAAGATGTGGCAGCGTCTAAATTTTATATATGAGATATTGTCAATATACAGAGAGAAATGTTAAAATTTAAATATGCACATTTTGTTAGATAAGAATCTAAGTGATTTACTTAAATACAGGTACATAAATGATGTGTGAAAATGGAACAACAATAGGTGAAAAGATCAAATACTTTGAGATTACTTTAGAAATTTAAAATTATGTTGAAGTATTAGTTTTTTGTCTTAGCTTGATTTTTTTTTTTTAAAGATTTGTTAAAGCTGAGGTGAAGAAATGTTCACAGGGCTGTGAAAAAAAAAAAAAAAATAAAAAAAAAAAATCCGCAAAGTCTCAAATCTTCCAGACTGGTCCAGTTTGTGGACATGCTGCTACTAAAATCCTATCCTCTGTATAATATCATGACCTTGAAACAGAACATTTCTATTAACTCTAAAGGAAGAAATGACCTGAGAAGAAAAAAAAAAAAGCTATGTACTAAGCTTAATTTTACTACCAATATGAATTTTATCCTAGTACTTACTTTCTCTGCAGCTGATAATTCATTCTCAGAGCTTAGGTGGTTTTGCTTCATTACTGTTTATCTTGGTTCATAGGGATCCTTCTTAAAAGAGTACATTTTATGAGACAATATGCAGACAGAAAGCATGAAACCTTGACTAGACCTAGAACTGTGTTTACAGAGCTTTAAGGACAGTCAAATATATGGAAAAGTTTCTGTCACCTCATTTTTAGAGTGTTAACTGTCCAGACTCTTGAGTCGGTATACTTTTCATTTTAATCTCTCAAGAGTACATTGACCATGTGAGGGGAGTGACCAGTTTACAAGAATGATGGATCTTTAGCTGTAGCATTTCCAAGTATGATTTATTTAACTCGATACTTGGAAATGAATCAAATAGCTTAAATATATTGTTGTATTTTTCTAATGTGTAGACTATATTGGTTGCATACTATCTCTGAAAAAGACTGAGCAAAGACAAACTTGCATATTTTAGCTTACCAAAACTAGTGATTATTTATATGAATATACAGTCCGTGTGCTAAAAACGCAACTTTAGGAAACTTAAACATCATATTTGGTCTGCAAATAATTTTTGACTGAGAATAAAAATGAAAATAATTTATAAAGGATCATTCAGTTGAAGAGTTGATCAAGCAATGTGACTCATTTCTCCATGTTTGATCATTAAGGGCAGTTACATCTATATGGCTAACAAAACTCCAGAACTATGCAAGTAAGGAAGTTAGGAAGTCCCTTCAGAACTGCAGAGAATACCTAGAAACACTGAATATTACTCTAAACATTGAAATCCAGCTCTGCTTTTTAGATTGTATTATATTATACGGAGGAGAGATTTAGCAACTGAAGGAGCATGTGCTTGTAAAGTTGCAATTAAAATACCTCTTATTATTAGCTTTCCATGTAGCGCTTTATTTCCAATCTTGTAACCAACATTCTATCTCTATTTTTTGCTTCTGGAGAATCTTTTCTTAGTTTTATGTAAGGCTTCTCTGTTGAGAGGGACAGGTAGAGTCAGGATGTGACTGACACACCTATGTGGGGTTGTCGGCACTGAAGTAGCAAGTCCAGCCAAAGAAGTGTGGGCCACCATCCTGGGTTGACTTGCACATACACCAAGGGAATTAAAGGAGCTGAAGAGTATTCCCTGCTAAGCTGCAAAGAAGCAAGTTGGGATCTTAAATTGCCCCTACTGTGCTGACTTCCGGGAAGGCATTTCTTGTGGGAAGTGTGTGTAAACCACTGCTTGTTCCTCCCCAAGCTGCAAGTGGCTGAGACACAATTCTGGATTTGGACGTACCCCAGATGATTAGCTCAGTCTCTCTTTCTCTCCTATTTTCTTCTCCTCTTCACTTCTGATTCAGTTCTGCTCTACTTGCTGAACTTATCTTACCTATTCCTTCACTCACTGAAAGATTATAAGCTTGCTACAGGGGATGTGTATATTGTCAGGATTGAAAAATATGTGATTTACTTGGCACAAGTAGCGCAAAAGCGCTTTCATAATGCCTGATGAGATAAGCAGGTTTTTTGCATCCATAGCCTGTGGGATGGGCAAGGATGGACAAAGGTCATTTTCAGGCATCTGGATTTGGCACATCAACATATGGCAATACATAATAAAAGTATTTCTATACTCTCCAGTTCTGTATAGCTACTTCCAAGCACCCTCCTGATTTGATACTATGTTGAAACACAGTCCTCCAGAAAATGAAAAGATAGGATTTTCACTGGTCCTTTCTTGAGGAAGCAATGATCATTGATTCATTTGTGAGACTACACAGAAGGTAATCAGTGAGACTGTGTAACCTACTATTTGTCAGAATTTGTAAATCGGTCGATAGAGAGAAGTCTGAGTGTACAGAAGTGGTCTCTACAAGGAATTGTTGCAAGCAATTATGATATTGTACACATTTCTCAACCATCATACCATATTATTTCTCCATAGCAACTCCATTTACAGACCATTAAAATTCTACTTCAATAACATGTTATTAACATGTTCAACTTCTGTAAAAAGACTAGGATAACTTCCATGTTTTCTTGCAAGGCATACCTGAGGTAGTTATGAACCACTCCCTCAATTTGCACTTAACATTAATACAATTCATCAATAATACACAGATGTATTTATGAAAACAGAAGGATATCAGACACACAAATATGTATCAAACAGTTACAATGGACTTAAATGTCTCCTAATATTTCAATTTTTATTCGTAATTGATATAGCTGTTAAGACTATGTTGCATTTTATTGTAAACTGGTAACAAATTCTGTCTTTATTTTCATAGAATCATAAAAAAATTTTACTTTAAACATATTCATAGTCAGATCAGTAGAACTGAAACAATTTGTTTAAATGGGACCAGAAACCAAAATTCTGTACTTACTATTTACCCATTCATTGATACTGTTTAACAAAATTTATTGCTCATCTTTTATAATTTTTATAACATAAATCTTTTATAAGATTTATTGTTTGGTTTTTGTTTTGTTTTGTTTTTTTAGTTAAGAGAGAAAACAGTAATCTTATAATCACTTATTGGAGATCTCAAAACTGTTATTATCCAAGATTTCTGCATTTACTCAAACCTCTTCCTGGTAAGAAGATGATGTTATATCAATATTCACGAAGCTCAGGTCTTAAAAAAAACATTGTGACTGATATTCATATTCCTTATTTCACAGGCTAAATTATTTCACCTCGCATTTCTCCATTCCATTCTGAGCCAGTCAAAAACATGAGAGTAATAGAAGATTTTTTTTTAAAAAAAGAATTTATAAGAAATCATTTGGGAAACAATGTGGTTCTGGGAAATGATAAAGTATCTGGGTATAACTGTATTTGCATCTTTTTATCACATAGACATTTTATATCTGATTGTATGTGTAGGAGGTTCTATAAATTTGGTACTATAAAGTGATGTGAAAAAACTGTTGTTCATAGAATAATGCTAAAATAATTATATTGAAATGGAAGGACTGTGTGGGGCAGACAAAATATAATTGGCATTTCTTACTGATCACTGTGAAAATCAGTTTGCTTAGAAATGGTTTGTATGATACAAAAAAAAGGTTAACATAGGAATCCTGGTGTGCAGAAATGAAGACTATGGTTGTGTCAATCTAAACCAAACCCTAGCTAACAAGATCTGCATGACAAGATATTGTCATAAAGAAGAAAAATGCAAGACCTGGAAAATAAAATAACTCTGTTTTGGCCATGTTAGATGAATTCATAAATGAACAAGTAGAACAAGGTATTTGTGGGGGAGAAAGTAGGAAGTAATGGAGGTAAAGATGTGGTTATGGGGAAAATCTGCAAGTTCTCAAAGCTAAACCCTGAAATTATAAACATGGGTTCTCTCAGAGAAAAATCTTGATGAGAAAATAGGAGAATCTCCTGAACACTCCCCAAAAAAGGAGCAGAAAATTGTCCAAACATATGCAGAACAGAGAGATAAGAGTGAAGCACAATGCACAAAAGCTTAGGATAATCATAATGAGCTTTTGTTTTAAAATGTTGATTAAAGGTAGCCATATTTTTTACTTCAGTATTTCTATGCCATAGTTGGTATAAACAGTTTAAGAGACTGAAGAGCGAAGAGAGGAAAACAAAATGTTCTTCCAACTTCACAGCTTAATGAAATCAGAACTGAAAGCCATTCAGCACAGAAATTTAGAAACATATGTAAATAAGCTTACTTTCTCTGGAGAAAGTTATCAACAAGTTACGTGCTTACAGAGATCAGAGAACAGTGCAGATGAGACATAGTTTCTTTATTCTACAAACATTAGACTTTTTACAAAAAGTATTGATGGCATGGAGTTGTGCCTACAGCAATCTCATATTTAAAATCTCTCTTGCTGATGTGAAATATGGGATGGGTGAATCTTAGTTTCTTCAGAAACAGAAGAAAGTAACCTATATCTGAAATTCTACAATATTTAGATCGCATATTGCATGAATAGTATCTTGTCACTAAGTGTTCAACTTGAGTCTGGCCTACTTGGATGAAATCTTGCATGCATTTGTATAGATGTACTCTTTAGTTGAAGCTCCAGCACTGTAAAATTTAGCACTGTGCTCTTATTATCATATGTGTCTTTGAAGTGAGAATAAAGTTTGATTAAGTTTTATGGTAAATTCACATAATGGAATTCATAAAGGGAAGAATTTATAAGCATTGGTGACTCTTCAAGCAATATTCTTAGTTTTAAAATTACTTTGACACCTCTGTTGAAGTACTTGATAATAGTAAAGTGACTATGATTCAGGTAAAGTAGAAGTAAAGAATACCAGAAGAGAGATCATTTAACGATATGAGTAAAAATGTTATCTGTACTTTTTTTTTCTGCAAATACATAACCTATTTTAACCCAAAGGCTTTGGAATTAAGCTTCTGACACTGGTATATTAAGAAACTCAGGCAAATGCTAATAAAAATAAGATAATATGTTTATGTTATGCTGGTGTTATTTATATATTTCAATTTTTCCAGGTTTCAACTGAAATGGAACTAATTTTCCTCAGTAGCTGTCATGTTTTGGATTTAGTACGGGATTTGGCATATGAAGAATGTTGATAAAATGAATTGTTGCTAAAGAGACCAAAGACAGTTTCCAGCTTCCCAGGTCTCACTAATGTGCAGATACAGGAAGCTGGGAGGGATATAGCCAGAACTGTTGACTCAAACTGGCCAAAAAGAGTATTCCATGCCGTAAACATCATGCTCAGTATGTAAATGGGGGTTCAACAGAGGGCAGCCCTCTCTCTCTTTCTCTCTCCTTTACTTGCTGCTCAGTTTTGTTTCCATGATCACTGCTCGAGACGGGCTGTATTGGTCATTGGGACATCAGGTGGTGAGAAATCATGCATAGTTGAATTTGTATATTTTAGTATCCCTATATTTTGCTATTATTGCCATTTTCCTTTACTCTTCTAGTAAACTGTTTTCATCTCATTCTATCCCCAGTCCTGCTGGGGAGGGGGAGGGAGAGCGAGCAACTCTGTGAATAATTTTAATTATTCCAATAATTAGCATTTCATAATAAAAATCCATTTTACAGTAAATCCAGTCTTCATAAGACCTTGGGCTACACTTATCTTTATACACTTACCTGATACTTTAAAAATATTGAATATTTTCCTTTGCAAGGCCACTGCATTTCTTTATCCTTTCTGTGAATAAGTTTCAGCTCATCCCAACTCAACGATTTAGGAGTCACATGTGACCTAAGTCTCTAAGGTTCTTTCGCAGTTCATACAAATCTAGCCATTATGGTCGAAAAGTTATTCAGTTCACCCTGAAGTAGACAGTGAATGGCAGATTGGTTGCATTGCTCTTTAGTCAGTTTTCCTGAGCAGAGAAAAAGAACGGCAAGGAGGCATTTTAAAAATGTCATGGTATTTAGTTCAATTAGTTTATAGTCAACATTTGGTTGCTCCTTGACTGGGAACTCTGATTTTGATTTTTTGCCCCATATGCACAGCAAACCGGCTACAGTAGATACCATGAATTTGCACAATTCAGCAGTCTTTCGTGGTTGTTTGTTGTGCCTGCCTCCTTTCTACTGTGCAGTGAAGTTGGATGTTTTAGACATTTATTTGAAGAGAAAGCTGAAATACTGCATGACTCTTGCCTTAGAAACAGTCATTAGTTGCCCTAAGATTCTGTCTTTGGCTAGTTTCTATTTGTTGTGAGAGAAGTTACTGAGAATCTAAAAAATGTTGTTGAACTAACTGGCTGCTTTCTTTCTGACGCACAGGAAGGTGTTAGTGATGGTGTTTTTTAAGAGTTGTTCTTCTTATGCTTGCTACAGTGAAACCTTGTGCCCTGATTTCAGCAGGGATGGAGTTAATTTTCCTTTCAGTAGCTGGTGTGTTTTGGATTTCATATGTGAACACGGTTGAAAAACACACTGATGCTTTGAGTAGCTGCTAATGAGACCAAGGACACTAGCCCCTGCTACGGGCACTGCAATTGCTTCAGCCCCCACAACTCAAACTCAGGCAACCAGTACTTCAGATGAACCAAAAAAAAAAACCAGCCTGCACCAATATCTATTGCCCCTGTACAGAAGAAATACAGCAAAAAATCTGTTTGCTTACTGACAGACAATGAGGAATCAGAGACATCAGAAGAAGAGGGAGAGGCAGAAGCAGAGGTAGTCACCTGATCTCTATCCCTGAGTGAGTTGTGAGATATGCTAAAGGATTTCAGCTGTGATCAAGGTGACCAACTTGTCACTTGGTTGCTCCAATGCCTGAATAGTGGGGACAGTAGCCTGGAATTAGAGGGTAGGTAAGCCAGGCAGCTGGGGACCCTATCTACGGAAGCAGCCATTGCCAGGGCGATCGGAAGAGTCAGAAGTCTGCAGCCTCTGGAGGTGACTCTTGTCAGGTGTGAGGGACAGGTATTTCTTCAAGGAAGATATATATGCCACCTAAGCAAGTGGACCACCATGGAGAGCGGTATCCAGTATCTGAATGAATTAGCTGTTTGAGAACCAATGTATTGTAACCTGGATGACTGGTGGATATCTGTAGATCCAGATGAAATTGAATATTCCTAAACCGTGTGGCAGAAGTTTGTACAGAGTGCACCATCATCATATGCCAACTCATGGGCAGCAAAGAGCTGGAAAGATGATGAAGCACAACTGATATGTGCAGTGGCTAACCAACTCTGATGATACGAAGACAATTTCTCTGCCCCACTAAGGGCCTGTGTCTCAGCTGTGGAAAGACTGACTGAAAGATCTGAAAGCCTTTTCAAAAAACTGTTTCAGAAGTTAGAAGAGGATAGATCTTACTCCTCACCTGCCTGGACCAGTATCACAGCTATTAGAAGAAGACCTCCCCCTGCTCAAGAGAGACAGTATACACAATGAGGTGCCCTGTGGTTTACCTTGCATGACCAAGGAGAGAACATGAGGAGGTGGGATGGAAAACCTACCTTGTCCTTAGAGGCACGAGTACGTGAGTCATGTGGAAAAACAATCGCAAATGGAAGTTCTCCCAGGAAAACTGCTGCTCCAGTCTCCAGTGGGCAGTTCCCCAGACAGTGTAGAAGGGCTGATCTCACCTCTGATCCTATGGAAGGGACTTCTGATTCATATTCACAAAAAGTGACTAGCCAGGCAGAGGAGAGGGACAACTGTGTTTACTGGACTCTATGGATTTGATGGCCTGGCACATCAGACCCACAAGAGTATAAGGCTCTAGTAGATACTGGTGCACAGCATACCCTAATATCATCAAGGTATAAAGAGGCAGAACCCATTTGTATTTTTGGAGTGACAGGAGGATCCCAACAACTAACTGTAATGGAGGCTGAAGTGAGTCTGACTGGGAGTGAGTCACAAAAACACCCCATTGTGACTGGCTCAGATGCTCCCCGCATTCTTGTTATAGACTACCTCACCTCAGGAGTGAGTATTTCAAAGACCCAAAAGGGCACTGGTGGGCTTTTAGTATAACCATTCTGGAGATGGAGGAAATTAAACAGCTGGTCTCTCGGGGGACCCTTCCATTGTGTGGACCCTGCAGGTCAAAGAACAACAGGTACCGATTGCTATCACCACTGTGCACAGGCGGCAATATAGCACCAAGACTTGCTGATCCCCATCCACAAGGTGATTTGTCAACTGGAAAGCCAGGGAGTCATCAGCAAGACTTTCTCACCCTTTAACAGTCCCATATGGCCAGTGCAAAAATCTAGTGGAGAGTGGAGACT
>WHYT01016047.1:238719-264559 GCA_009806455.1 Tetrax tetrax
GAAAAAAAAAAAAAAAAAAGGAACGAAGATGATGTGAAGAAGCTGAGCGGGGGCAGAGAGGAGGAGGTGCAAGCTTTGTGGGGCTTGCAGGCCTCAACCTCTGGCCTCCCGCCAGGCAGCCATCTGGGCCCAACTCGGCCCAGCCTGGCTGCAAGAAGTGGAGAGGAGATGAGATGTGAAGAGAACCTGAAGGCATTGGTCTGCCTGTTGTGAAGAATTTTTCTTGTGAAAGGAATGGCTACAGACGCCAAGGTCAATGAAGAAGGAGGGGAGGAGTAATGTGGTTCCTGGCCAGAATTCCCCTGCAGCCTGTGGTGATGACCATGGTGAAGTAGCCTGTCCCCCTGCAGACCATGGAGGCCCACAGAGGAGCAGAGATCCACCTGCAGCCCGTGGAGTACTGCACACCAGGTCAGCTGGATGCCTGAAGGAGGCTGTGGCCCGTGGAGGGCCCGCTGGAGCAGCCATTCTGGAGGGACTGCACCCTTTGGAAAAACCATCCACATTGGAGCAGTTCACGAAGGCCAGTGGCCCATGTGTGGGACCCCACAATGTAGCAGAGGAGGCATGTGAGGAGTTCTTCATCCGACGACGAAGGAGTGGTGTAAAGCAACAAGTGCTGAACCGACCATAATCCCCATTTCCTCTTCCCCTCTGTGCCACTCGGGAGGAAAGGAGGTAGAGATAATATTAAGCCTGGGAAGAAGGAGAGGTGGAGGGAGGTTATCTTGTTCTCTTTCTCATTATCCTGCTTTGGTTTTAATAATAAATAAATAGATATCCCCAAGTCAAGTCTGTTTTGCCCTGTGACAGTAACTTTAAGAATCTCTCCCTGTTCTTATCTTAAAACTCAAACTTTTTTCCTTATATTATCTCTTCCCATTCTCTTGGAGGGTGATGCGTGATAGCCCTTTATTTCAGTTCCTTAAGCAAAATGCCCCTGGACTTGTTCACAAATAGACTTTCAACTGAATTCTCCAATATGACCTTTTTATACTGTAGTGTAATGGTCAGAGCATATGGGAGATTAAAGTTTTTATTCTGCCTAAGGAAATTCAGGTTTCTCCTATTTCCTGGTGAGTCAGCTTACCAATAGGCTACAAGGGTTTTGAGGATGTTTAATACTAGAAGCAATCAGTATTGCTCCAGTTGAAACTTCACAGAGAAGAATAGAAGAGTCATTCAGAGATAGGAAACACAAGGATTAATAGTCTTTGTTGTCTGTTTTACTAAGTACTCACATGGAAAGCAGCATAAAGATTTACTGGCTGATCCTAGGGTTGCTGATGTATTTCATTTGTGCAAACTACCAGAGAAAAATGTGTAAGAAAGTAAGGAAGCAGGGATAAGTACTCGTAATGCTTGCATCTGTAAGTAGCATCCCTAAGGGTAGATGACTATACTATGTATTCTTCTACTTGTCTAATGCTTTGTTCGTCTATTGATCCACATATGTAATGGATTCTCAGAAAAGTAGTACTTCATATTTCTTCATATTGGAGAAGAGATGAGGGGTTTTTTTTTCCCCTCTGCCAGTACTAAAATTTTTAGACTAGACTGATTTTTTAAAAAAATCTCATTGGTTTCTAAGCATCCAGAAGTCTTTAAAGATAAAAATAGCAGGAAACACTTAGTATTAGTTATTTTTAGTACTACTGACTTTTCTGTCACCTTTTGATAATGAGAGGATAACTGTAAGGCCACCACATCTACATAGCTAGAACTAATCAAGCAGGAAATGTAGTGTATCACGGCAATTTTGTGGCTTTATTTGAGTGTGATGGGTTGGATTTATTGCAGTAATTAGCACAAGAGTGTTTTCTCCTTAAATTACTTCCATCATGACTAGAGTCTCTTTTTATGTCGTGAAAGGCTTGTTTTAACAAAGAAACAGTTCTTGTCTTAGGCAACGTTGTGCTAATGAGTTAGGGAGTTATTATCATTAATTTGCTTACACATGAGGCAGAATGTTGATCTGAATGACTTTCAGAGTAGGACAGAGCCTGTTGGCCCAGACAAGTTCCAACCTTTCAGTACTTACCTCCTGGGAAATAGAATGGCTCAAGGAAACAAAGCAAGCAAACAAAAAACCACCATATTTTTGGTGCAAAATCTAGTCTTGGCAAAAAACAAACAAACAAACAAAACAAAACAAAACGAAAGACATTTGGGAGAAATTCTGCTAAAATATAAGATTGATTTGGACAGAGTCTGGAGTAGGGGAGCTGAAAGCTTGCCCTGGGAGATGTGGCTGCTGATGTCTCCGCTGTGTGAAGGCTAGAGACTTCAGTTCCAATGAGCATCTGGGTGCTCCCAGGTATGTTATGGCTCAAAGTGTTGGTTTCAGATCTGTCTTTATGACACTTGATGGGTTCAGTTCTCCAGCGAGTCTTTTAGTTAAAGAAAGTATATAAAGTTTCAAAACACTTTTTGAGGGGAACGAATATCCTATATAGAAACTTTCTTTACACTTGAAATTAAAGATTTAAGTTAAGTTTTCTGCATTATTTTTGTAGTTTGCTGGTGGTTTTTTTTTCCCCCTTCCATATTTTAGGTTTCCATTTTCATGACAGTCAGAAATGAAATTTTTTTCAAGATGTTAAAAATTTCCACGTATAGAAATTTTGACCAGCTCTCTGGGGAAGCACAGCTGTACGTTTAGAGCCTGAATTGGCAGAGATACCAGAACAGTCATTCAATGCATTGACCTTCAGACACTCTTTTGTTTTCCCCAAGTAAAATCACAGAAGAATAGCCAGACTTTCTCCATTTGCAGAGACTGTATGAAGAACACGAGATCTGAAATGCAGTTTTAAAATACTTTTGTGCATTTAAATATATTTAAATAGATATTAGGATCAGAAAAGTCTCAATTAGAAACAAAAACAACAGACAAATCTGTAATACTTCAATAGAAGAGGAAAAATTAAAAGCAGAACAAGTAATGGAGTAAAATTCTCATGGTAATAGAGGAACTAATTACAAGATGCACTTTAATAATTTTAAGCTAAACTTATAGACACAGCAGAAAAATATAAACATGAATTTCAGACAGAAAATACAGAAAATGAACTTTAGGAATTTTCAGTTTACTTGTTGCTGGCTCTGCTTTGACCAGTAACACATGAAAATGTAATATTAAAATAGGCAAACTAATTACACTTTACAAAAATACTACAAAATCCAAGCTATGCGTTGTTATTCTCCTCTAAATTAGTTCTGTTAAGTTTCCTTTAATATCTTTTCCCCTCTGTTATTTCTTCATCCTTTTAGATCTGCTAACAGAAATTTACAGCAACTGAGATTGGTAAAGGCCTCAGCTTTTACTAGTAAATGCCATAGAACTAAATGAAACAATACAATCTTCTTCTGCATTCAAAAGACTATTTTTATTTCCTCCTATTTTTTAAGATCAATTGTTTTATTTTTCTTCCTGGTCAATCAACATGTAAAGGAACAGAGTCGTCTTAGTTTCTGACTCCTACACATGTAAAAATTGTGCATCTTCTTAATTTCATCACTGCTTTCTACAAGGCTTACCTCTTAGGTTTTCTTATAGGTTTTCTTTCTGAACTTTCTCGGTTCTTTTTTATATATTTTTTCTTTTTTTTTTCTTTGACCTTCAAAGTAAAGACTTACTATCATCCCGTAATCCTTTGTCTTTATAAATGTTCTAAACCTTTTATTTTCTACAGGCATAGAAGCTGTTGCATGACTCTCAGATGTGACTTCTCAGTCATGTTTTACATTTCAAGATTACAGTTTTGGAAAATATGGCATAGGTGGGTTTTGCCATCTTAGTTCTTTGCATGTATAGTATTCTCAACAGCTGATTTTTAATAGTTTTGTTCATACATCATTAAAAAATTCTGATCTTTTTTCTCTTTTAGATTTTATTCTAAACACTTCACTAGTTTCTGATTACCCTTCAGCATTTGTACATTCCTTTCTGTTGAATATTTATGGAGAGACATCAGTTGTACAGGTAAAACAGATTGGAAATACTCCATTGAATTTTTTTTTTAACAAAAGCTGTGGACTTATCAAAAAAACCCAATTCACCGTGAGAGAAAGACTTCATTTAACTGAGTGCACTAATAAAAATAAAAGAATATTGAAGAAGAAAAAGTAAAGATTTTCCAAAACATTGTATTCTAATCTTTTAAAGTAAAAGTTTCATTCATCAATGTGTAATATCTTCCTTCTGAGAATCACATTAAGTTATATTAAGAAAAGTTAAAGCATAAATATTTCATATGAAATTTTTTAACTACCTTGATCAATTTTTCTAGTTTGGAATGTGTTTATGAAAATCTAAGATGTCTAAGAACTTTTACAGAGCAGAAAGCCTTTTTCTGTGCAGAAATAGGTTAAAATAGGCAGCTATAGCCAGAAGTGCAATATCACAGCTGAATGCAGTGCACAACTTTGACAGCTCAGAGTACAGTGAAGTTTGCCAAGAAGGGAAAATACGTTCGATTTCTAGTGGCATTTGTTCTTGCCATTAGACAGCCATTAGGCTGTCCCATAAGGACTTGGTGAGATAAGAAGTAGGCTGTGGCAGTGTTAGATGTAAGGAGCCTAAACAGCCGGAGTAGTCTATGGGGCTGAGAGGAAGAAAGCCCTGGAGGCTGGAAGGAGATCTTGAGTAGAGGAGGAAAGAGCACTGGTGTGGGAAGTAGAAGTGCCGAGCTTGCCAAAACATCTTGCTGCAGTTCAGCCTCTATTAGTATATAGAATAGTACAATGGACAGCTTGAAACAAATAGCAAAATACAAGTAACATAAAAAACCCCCTAGGACTTGATGCAGTGACCATCAAAATCAGAAGGTAATTTCCTACAACTTTTAGGGTATTTTGATTTAGATCTATTACACATGTATACCATATTTCTTTTAAGACTAATAAATAGTATAAAAAAGTATAAGCTGATTTTCAAATGTATTTTCAGTCAACATTTTAATAACATAAAATTAAGATTCAGGATTGCATGTAGTTTTTCACTGGAGAGGTGTTAACACAACCTCTTCATTTTTCATGTCACCTTTACTAATACAAATCTTTGCATATGATTCAATGCTGTCCCATAAAGACTAAGACAAAATAAAAAGAATAACAAAAGAATAAAGCTGTATACGTGGTCATCTTAGGGGACTTCAACCACCTCAATATCTGTTGGAGGGACAACACAGTAGGGCATAAGCAATCCAGGAGGTTCCTGGAATGCATGCATAATAACTTCCTTCTCCAAGTGGCAGAGGAGCCAATGAGGAGAGGTGCTATGTTGGACCTTGTTTTCACCAACAAGGAGGGGCTGATGGAGAATGTTAAGCTCAAGGTCAACTTTGGCTGCAGTGACCATGAAATGATGGAGTTTAAGATCCATAGGGCAGAAAGGAGGGCATAGAGCAAGTTCACTAGCCGGAACTGCAGGAGAGTAGATCTTGGCCTCTTCAGGGATCTGCTTGGCACAGTACCATGTGATAGAGCTCTGCAGGAAAAGGAGCCCAAGAAAGCTGTTTAATATTCAAGGATCACCTCCTGCAAGCTCAGGAGTAATGCATCCCAACAAAGAAGATGTCAGGCAAAAAGGCCAGGAGGCCTGCATGGATGAACAAAGAGCTCCTGGCGCAACACAGACACTAAAAGCAAGTCTACAGAGGGTGGGAGCAAGGACAAGTAACCTGGGAGGAACACAGAGAGATTATTCAAGCAACCAGGGATCAGTTAGGAAAGCTAAAGCCCTGATAGAATTTTATCTGGTGAGAGACGTCAAGGGCAACAAGAAAAGCTTCTCTAGGTATGTCAGGGATAAAAGGAAGACCAGGAAAATGTAGGCCCTTTCCAGAAGGAAATGGGAGACCTGATTAGCGGGGACTTGGAGAAGGGTGAGCTACTCAATGACTTTTTTGCCTGTCTTCACTGACAGTGTTCAACATCACCCAGAAATGTGTGCTTGCAGCTCAGAAAGCCTGCTGTTTCCTGGACTGCATCAAAAGAAGGGTGACTAGTGGGTCCAAGGAGGTTAGTTTCCCCCTCCATTCCACCCTTGTTAGGCCTCACCTACAGTAGTGTGTTCAACTTTGGGGCCTCCAACATAAGAAGGACATAGACTTGTTGGAGTGAGTCCGGAGGAGGGACGCAAAGATGGTCAGAGGGCTGGAGCACCTCTTTGATCAGGACAGGCTGAGACAGTTGGGGTTGTTCAGTCTGGAGAAGAGAAGGCTCTGGGGAGACCTTATAGCAGCCTTCCAGTACCTAAAGGGGGCCTAGAAGAAAACTGAAGAGGGACTTTTGACAAGGGCATGTAGTGACAGGATGAGCAGTAATGGCTTTAAACTGAAAGAGAATAGATTTAGATTAGACATAAGGAAGAAATTCTTTACTGTGACAGTGGTGAGGCACTCGAAGAGGTTGCACAGAGAAGTTGTGGATGTCCTATCCCTGAAAGTGTTTTCAAAGCCAGGCTGGATGGGGCTTTGAGCAACCTGGTCTAGTGGAAAGTGTCCCTGCCAAGGCTAAAAGGGTTGAAATTAGATGATCTTTAAGATCCCTTTGAACCCAAATCATTCTATGATTCTATGATGCGAAGAATTTGTATAGTGTGTAAATTCTGTAATTCAAAACTGAAAAGGCTTAGGGTTTTACTAAGCCAATTTTGAGGATAGTCTCTGATAAATTTAAAAGATTTATAATGATGCAGGATTGTATCCTGGGAGTTGGACTAGGTGACCTTTAAAGGTCCGTTCCAACCCAAACCATTCTATAGAATCTATGATTCTATATTTCAAAGGCAGGAGAAAAATAAACTTTTTGGAAGAAAAAGTAAATGTTCTGTATGAGCTGTCATAGAAACAAATAGTCTACTCTGCAGCCGCAGTCAAATGAATCAGTAGATCACAAGTTTAGATTAGTTGACCCTGTATATGTACCTGTGTTAACAGTGATCTACCCCGTTAGAAAAGAATGATCAGGTTTGCAGACTCCACAGAAATACTAGAACCTGTTGGTAAACCACAGAAAATACACTTTTCCACCTATCTGAAACTAATTAAATCACAGAGAAAAATGTGTAGGAATAAAATGTGTTTCATTTAATGAGATAATCTGTGTGACAGTTACATGCAAGAGTGTTTGCATGTCTCCTCAAACTTGTTCTAAAAAAAAATTAGATGTACATCACCTCACTGAAGGTCAAATATTGGTAGTCTATATATTTAACTTGAAGGTCCCTAGTTGAGTTTCCAGGTGCTGGGCAATATAGCAGCCATGACAGAAGTGGAGCTTTTGAGAGATAGCTGTTAACCTCAAAATCCCATAGGGAATGTTCTTTGAACTGGAAAAATTTTCAGTTCTTCAGTGTCTTTGGGTCTTAATCTCTATGTTGAACACAATATTCAAATTATGACTGCAGATGCACAGTCCTGCGGTGATAAGAAATTAAGATGCAATCTCTCATCTATGCAGGCTTTTTGTGTTAGCTCCAATGGCAACAGGTCTGAATTTTAACTTAGCAAGAAGGATATGCTCTGTTCCAAACTTGTTTTTCAAGATACGATCACCAAAAATTTCCTGCTAAAAAGATGCTATGTAAACAACAGATCTTACCCAGAAATTATACTTAGAAAGAACATTTCTATCTGAAGGTAATAACCATCCATACTACTGTTAAATAATAGTCCCTTTATTGACTGATATCTGTTGAGGTGTAATGAAGTGAAGAATGGGAACCATAAAAATGCAACTTTCTATTGGAGTTTAAAATACTTCTTTCCTCCTCCTCCTGTAAACATTTCACTGGCTAAATTTTTATATTAAGAAGCAAATGTATAAGCTGTATTCAATATACATACTGACTAAGATTAAGTAATTTACTCTTCATCTTCTCAGACTACTTTTCATCCTTCCACCACTTTCATTTACATTTCCCTTTCAGGTTTTCTGGTACTTTTCTACTTAGTGTAATAGATATTATCAATGTGTTACAATACAAAACATTTGTATTACAAGGGTACTCTTAGTCCATCTGAACAAAAAATATGAAAAAATACAATATATGTTTCAGATATCAGAGGAAGAATTAGTAGATTAAAAGGAGCAAAACTACAGATTCACTGTGGGTTTACAAGGGGCGAGGGGATTTTTCAGCATTGGGGAAGGAGTGGAAACAAAAACTGGTAAAAAGAAAAAATATTTAAGCTGAAAACTAGATAATTGTTATCAGCCAACAGTCTGCATGAAACTTGCTTTGCCAGAATCTCTATCAGTGCTATAAAAGGATTAGCGTTACTGCTTTCCCTGAAAACTCACGTAAAACTGATAATTATTTTACAGTAGAGACATCAGAAGAAATTTTGACAAGAGTCATAGCAATTAATGAAAGACAGATGACAATCCGAAGTTCTTTAGAAGCTTTTGTTCACACTGAAAATGAACACTGAGAAAGGGGGGGAAAAAAAAGACATTTACATCATAGGATAAAACCAGGGAGAAAACCAAATAATTTAGGTCTTAGGAGAAAATATTACAATTAAATAAAAAAGGACTCTAGAAAAAAACACTCATAGGAATATTCATTAACTTTGTTTTTCTAGTGAGGATGCCACACACTCTGTGTTGTTTTAATGGACAGATTGCCAAGGAACACTTAACAAAAGGATGAGAAGTTAAGATATAAAGGAAAATCAGATAAATAGGAAAATATAGCTGTTTTGTAGTATCCACATTACTATCCTTTGAAGGAATATAATTTAAATATAATTAAAAAAAAAAAGAAAAAAAAGAAAAAGAAAGAAAAGAAAATCTCACTGTGGACATACATCCAGATATAGAGAAAAAGATGAAGTCAGTTTGCATCCCTTATTATGTCCCTAAGCAAAACATGAACCGACAATGTGTGCTTGCAGCCCAGAAAGCCAACTGTATCCTGGGCTGCATCAAAAGGAGCATGGCCAGCAGGTCAAGGGAGGTGATTCTGGCCCTCGACTTCACTTTCATGAGATCCCCACCAGGAGTACTGTGCCCAGTTCTAGAGTCCCCAACATAAGAAGGACATGGACCTGTTGGAGAGGGTCCAGAGGAGAGCCACAAAAAATGATCAGAGGACTGGAGCACCTTTCCTATGAGGACAGGCTGGGAGAGTTGGGGCTGTTCAGCCTGGAGAAGAGAAGGCTCTGGGGAGACCTTACAGCAGCCTTCTAGTACCTGAAGGGCACTTATAGGAAAGATGAGGGAAAATTCTTCACTAGGGCCTGTTGCAATAGGACAAGGGGTAATGGTTTTAAAATAGAGGGAGGAAAATCCAGATTAGACAGTAGGAAATTTTTTTTTACACTGGGGTTGGTAGAACAATGGAACAGATTGCCCAGAGAGGTGGTAGAGGCCCCATCCCTAGAAGCATTCAAGGCCAGGTTGGACGGTGGTCTCAGCAATCTGATCTAGCTGGAGATGTCCCTGCTCCTTGCAGGGAGTTTGGACTAGATTACCTTTGAAGGTCCCTTCCAACCCAAAGTGTTACATGATTCTGTGATGAAATTGGCAATAATTCTTAGGACAATATTCTTAGGTAAGAAATAGAAGATAAATATATGCCAAAGCAGCTGCCCCATGCTTCAGAGCTGAACATGCTGTATTAAATATAATTTCTCTGAAAATCCTGATGAAATTTTTCTAGAAGAATGATTTTTATTCCAATGGGTTTCTGAAATAATTTTTCATGAGTATTGCATCTCACTAAGGTCTTGTGTATGCATTTAATTGTATGGCTATATTACAATTAACCTTCTGTAGGACAGAAACCCAAGAAACAGGATGAAAAAAAAAAAGTATCCCTTAACTGCATTCTCCTACGTACAAAGAACAGATGTGGAGACTTTTTTGATAGTCTTCACTTCTTAGAGAGAGAACTCAGCAGGCTAATCTCTCATGCATCTCTAAGAACAGGAACAGTCTGACTAATATTTTCTCCTGGAATTTTCTTTGCAGATTTAGAATTTGCTTTGCCAATATCCCAACAATGCTGTGTGGGTTATTGTGGAAGCATTATGTTCTTTCTTCGACATCTTGTTCTGAAGTGGTGAGCATTGTGATAGTCATTAAAATACAGCAAAATATGGCAAAAGATACATATTTCAAATTGTACCCCGGAAACAGAATGCCTGTAACTTACCAATTACTGCAAACTGGAAATGTCATTACCCATCAGATGTAGCCATGTATAGCCATGTCTCACAGGTAGCAAAGGAAACTCTGTCATGAGCTGGGGTTTATCTTGACTATAGAAAATAGTGTGCGCTTCCTTTCTATTTTGATAGTGCCTTCGTTCAAAAAAGATAAACTGTAACAGATACAATAAACTTAGAATTGTAGAATCATAGAATGGTTAGGGTTGGAAGGGACCTTCAAAGGTCACCTAGTCCACCCCTCCTGCAAGAGCAGGTACACCTTTCACTAGATCAGGTTGGTCAGAGCCCCATCCAACCTTAGGAAGGTTTTGTCATGTTTTAACCCAAATCAGCCACCAAGTACCACACAGCTGCTTACTCCCACTCCCTAGCGGAGCTGGGGAGAAAAACAGAAAGACAGGAAAACTCGTGCATTGAGATAGAGTTTACTAGGTCAGGAAATGATAATAATAATAAAAATAATAAAAACAAACAACATGCCCAGTTTCTCACCACTCAATGATCCGATGACCATCCACAGCCCATCCACACAGAGATCATGGAACAGAACTGGGAGCAATCTCAGAATGACTGGGAGATAGTGAGCAAGCAAGCGAGCTGTCCACTGGCCAATCCCTGCTTACATACTGAGCATGTTTTTGCTATGGGATACTCTCTTTGGCCAGATTGGGTCAACTGTAGTGGCTATACCCCTCCCAACTTCTTGCACTTGCACATTAGAGAAACCTGGGAAGCTGAAAAAGCCATTGGTCTTTTTACAACTAATAACATCAGTGTATTAAAGATCCCTTCCAACTCAAATTATTCTATGGTTCTACGATTATCACATTCTTCACATACCAAAACCCATACTAAATCCCAAACACAGCAGCTACTGGGAAAAAAATAGCTCCATCCCAGCCAGGACAGGTTTGTTTTGTTGTTTTTTTTTTCATTTTGTAACTCTTGTTATAAAAAAGGGAAGGTAAAAAATAAATGACCTGCTAAGAGAGAAATGCCTCAGATGTAAAACAATAAGGAGTGCCTTAAATATTTATAAATCAATTCTGACATGAAGAAAGATTTTTTTCCTAATGCTAAGAATGCACTTATCAAAACATGCTAAGAAGAGTTAAAGAAATACAAATATGTATATAATACAACAAAATTAAGATAATACACATTTTCATGTAGTGGAGTGAAATCTGTTAGACTGTAGATGCTGATTATTATTATTTTAAAAATGATCTGCATAAAAAAGTATATAAAGAGAAAAAAATCCTCTATATGAATTATAGAGCTGATAACAAGAAAGATCCAGAAAGATGCTAACGTGACAGTGTAATTGAATGTGGGACCATATTTTGTCTTCTTTTGAATTCCACTTGTTTATGGTGAAGTAATATGAATGCAAAGTCCATTACTTCCTTTCTGTTAGGGACAATCTAAAATGACATGCTCCTTCTAGGAAATAGCTGCAGGATTTTTTGGAAACCACTGAGTGTAAGGAGTAAAAATAACAGCTGTGCTACACTTTCATTTACCGTTGTTACTCCTTTAATTACAGTCACAACTTATTTAAAGTGAAGATGTAGCCTGAAGTACAATACCATTTTATTAATCTCAGATGTATTTTATGCATTTCTTCATATCATAAAATACTTTAGTATACGGTAATGGCTTTTTTTAGGAATGTATTACGTTTGACAGAAGTTATTTTACACAATGAATTCAATTTGAAAAGAAGGAAAAAAGGGAGCAAAAAAAGAGTTATGGAAAAATATACCACAAATGTTATACTACCAGTATAGAAAATGATTAAGAACTTTTAACTCTAAGCTTAAGCATGCCTAAATCTCAATAATTTGCACCTCCAATAACAATTTGTGGTGATTCTATGTGGAAGTAGCTATATTTGTTAGAGAAACTTACTAAAACTTCATCAACCTGCGATATACCTTTTTATAATCCCTTATGCCTACTGATTGTTTTGAGGCTGAAATGTTAACACATACTATATTTTTTCCCAGGTGCTTTATTCAGTGATAATAAAAACAAGTGGTTTTGACATTATAGCTTCCTCCATTATGATCAGTCATCTTGGTTCAAAATAAAATACTTGGAGACTGTGGAGAAAGAGGACATTACACAGAAAGCTTCTATCTATTTAAAATGCTTAGTATAATTAAGAAGAAAAGTACTGACAAGCATGCTAAAAGGAAAGAAAGATATGAACTCCTTCACTTAGGTGTTTATTATAAAAAAAAATTAAGTATTTCCAGAAGGTTAACCGTTCTGTAGCCATTGAAATCATTGGCATGCAGTGGTCTGCTCCTGTATGGTCTCTTTAACTCTCAAAAAAGAGTACTTGCATGCTGATTGCATATTGAGGATTATTCCTTGTCTCTGCTAACTCCTGCAATGAGCCCAGAAGATGCTTGCGAAAATATGTTTTGGTCCATTGCAAAAGCCATGCCAGGGACCATTCTAACAATATAAGAGCATGCACATTTGAGTTTCAGTGTCCACGAACATTCCCTGGCATTATGGAATTTACTAGTATAGAGTAGCCAGTAAGTATGATTGAAGGACAAGCTCTGTTCTCTTATGTGTAACTGTGGGAAAGGTGCCTTTAATAGGACATATAATGGTTTTCTTTGTGCAAACATGAATGATTTGTGTGTTATTCCTCAAAAACAGTCATGTCAATATAGGAGGAGAGGCCAGGGCCATGTCTTTTCCTTTTTAATGGAATAAAATGAAACTCTCGGAGCAAGCTACAGAGAAATATTCTTACCTTAGAAAAGGGCAAAGAGTATCAGTAGAACCTTTACTGTTTACATGTTCTGTTGAAGTTAATAGAAGAAGAAACTAAGGTTTTAGATGCAGCTCATCTAGTTAAGTGGAGACATCTATACCGGAATAGTCAAGTTATTCTCCCTTTTTAGCTAGCAGAAATAAATAATTGCTTACAGATCATGGTTTGTATTATTCTCAAATAGGCATCTAAAATAGAATGAATCTTATGATTCTTATTCTAAAAGAATCTTATGATGGATTTTATTCTAAAATTGTCAACTTATCTCCTATTGACTAAGGAGTCAAATAGCTAATTCAGTAGATATTTAAGTTAGCTAACCTGAATTCCCACCTTTTCTCCATGCCAGTGCTTTTCCTGAGCTTTCATGCAACAACAGCTTACATTTAATCTATACATGCTTTTTTAAACTATCAGAATAAGACAGTGATACTGTCAGGGCTTTTTGTTTTGTTTTTCCACCTTGCAGTATTTATGTAAATAACACCTAAATTCAGGGTTGCAACAGGAAGCTGTGAAAATAGGACTTCTCATCATAATCTGCTTAAATTAAGCAAGAAAATTGAAAGCTCTCTGATAGATTTTTATTAAAGTTTAAAATGATTGTTTAAATTTTGCTTTACTGTTTTTCCTCAACATTTTTGTCAGGAACACATATCATACCCATCTTATTTTTCTGTCAAATGGCTTGTATAGTTTCATTCACAAGTGTTGCAACACACAAAGCAAATAGAATGATTAAAATGCATCAATGAAGATTCAAAAATATGGAACAAGTATAATCTACAAAGTAAAAAGAAATAAAAGCAAGAATTGAAGACTTATTCATCTTATTTCATAAGCATTAGATGATAGAATATACCATTATGCTACTATTTGCATTATTATTTTTGTTCAGTCCCCTCTACTATCTTTTAGACTCACAACACACAGTTTGAGTCATTCAACTTCTAGAAAGAGTGAACAAAAAACATTTATAGATTTAGAATCTTATGTCATCTTTTTATCTAATGTTTTTTTTTTTTTTTTTTTTTTCTGTTTGTTTAGGGTTTTTTTTTTCTTTTGATCTTTAATCTGATGTTTTTGATGTTTTATCTGATGGTTTAAGCTAGAAACTCTTAAAGAACAAAAAATTGGAGCTGCAGAGGTTCATGCTAACTATAGAAGAAGTTTCATTGGTACAAATCTAGGATATTATATTTGATAATAAGAAGTGTCTGTTTTCCTTAGTTTTGCTGTTTGCCTCTTACCATTTATAAGTACATACTTCCCTAAGTAGTTCTGGTCAGTTCTTATCAGCTTTAACATCAAAAGTTAGCAAAAGTTAAGACTTTAAGAATATAATGTTAAAAAAACAATTACATGAACACAATGCAACATATAGGAAGTGGGAAGTAAATATCAGCTTTAGATAAACATCAGAGAAATGATGGTGTTTCTGTGAAAGCACTTGACTCAGACTCTGGTAATCTGGGCTCAATATTAAATTTCCTAGTAGCCTCCTGGATTGTCTTAGGAGAGCATTTAACACTGCTAATCATTTCTACACTGCCTATTTTAACAGTCAAAAAATAGTAAAAGAATATTCAATTTCAACGTACATTCCCAAGGACCAATTTACTGGCTCTCTGTATTATTTTGGCCTAGGAACATATCTGAGTCATAATCGGAGCACCCAGGAAACATCTGTTAGAGTATGTGCTCCAGAAATCATGCAACCGTCATGAACGGTCTTTTCGTAAGATGCCTTAGATACTTAAAATATCCCCAGAAGGATGCACAACAGAGTTTGTATCACGCCGTCATATTATGTTAATACACACAGGCAGAAGACTAAACCCTGTATCATTTATAAAGCATGAATCTCTGTGCAGCAGGAAAATCCCCTTCATACTGTGAAGGAATTGTATGCCATGTAATCAAAAAAAACTAGGAGCATAGTGACTAATAGAACCGTAGCTTTCCTTTTGTATACAGACTAATAAGCAGAGAGCTGTCTGACTGCCATAGTGGGACTCCTTTTCCTCTGGCTTTGAGAGACAGGGTGTCTCCCTTCCTCTCCAAATGTTACTCCATTATCAGTACTTTCTTGAGACCTGGGCTGCCCAGTAATACACATTTTCCTAGCCAGGAGTTATCTCAGAATATCACAATCATATTACACTTTAAAGAGTAATGTAGAGCCAAAGATATGTATTTCTGAAATGCTTGGTAGCTGCTATTTCAGTGTGTAACTGTAGGCAGTGTGCAGTGCAGACACAAAATGAAGAAAAGTCTAACCATCTTTAGCTGGATAGGCATAGTCCCTCTGCTGCACAAGTTACAACGCTACTTGCTTCTCGAAAGGCTGTCCCACGCTTCCTATCTCCCTCATGCCCTGTCCCTCTCCAAATTGAAATGATGAGGAAAGTGTCATGATCACATGTTTTTTTTCCATAGAAGACTTTGAACTTTCACCCCATGCTGACACTGAAATTTCCGTGCTATACTGGGCACAATTTTTAAATGTTTGTGCTGGAAAGGCCAACAACAGGAAGAGCATTGGAGGATCTGCTGATGGCAGCCTTGACTGAACTGACAATGAGATGTCAAAACTTAAGAGCCTGAGGAAATGGAGGAAGACCAGTAGTAGACTGAAGATCTCGGATTTCAGCAGAACAAACTTTGACTTCATCAAGTGGAAGGAAGTCCTCTCCTGAGGCCCATTTTAGGGAGCAGCTAGAGTAGGGCTTCTTCCCAGGGAAGGTGAGTAGGGAGCCACAGATGACTCAGCACTGACCAGGCAGGGTACTGCGTAGCTGCAAGAGGGCATAGTCTGAGCAAGGTGAGCAGAACAGGGGTAATGATAGCAACAGAGTCTTTCCAGTGATCATCAGAAAAGTTGAGGTAGTGAGTCAGGTTCAAAGCCATGCTGGCAAAGCAAAATGACAATTCAGAAACAGCTGGACACAGTTGGATACAGGTCTACCTACAGCATAATTACACATGTTCATGCAGAATGAGGACTGGCTAGCTAAGGAGATTCACAAAAAAAAAAAGATTCTACTGACTGAATCAGCAGTACCTGTTGCAGAGATGAAGGCTAATTGAATATTGGACTATGTTATTCGGATTACTGCCAGAGGTTGAAGGAAATTATTTTTCTTTCCGGCTTACCACTTGTGAGTCCTCATCTTGAATCCTGTGCCACTTATGGTCTCCCTGATGCAAGAGAGATACTGATAAATTGGAGAGAGTTGGTAGAGAGGTCAGCCTTGAAGAAAAAAAAAAAAAGGCTACAAAAGGACCTAATTTCTCTTTTCCAATATCTAATGGGTGATTATAGAGAAGACAGAGCTAAAGTATTTTCAAATAGAAATTAAAAAAAAAAAAAAAAAAAAAGAGGCAATAGTGACAAATTGCTCTGACTGGAGATAAGGTGGCAGTGGAGGACATCACCAAGAAAACTGTTAAACTCTGGAACAGGTTGCCCCAAGAGGTTGCGGCAGAGATATTTAAAACTTGACTGAATATGGCCCTGAGAAACCTGATTTAACTTTGAATTTAGCCCTCCTTTGACTAACTGACTTCCAGAGTTCCCTTCTAGTATAAATTGTTGCATGATCTTGGAGCATAGCAAAGGGCTAGGAGCAGAATGATACAAACCACATGGAACTGTCTCATATCCAAGCCAAGTTTTAGTGAATTTATGGGTATACATAAGAAAGCTAATTCAGACATGTCATGCACACGCTGTGGATAATGCATGACACTTGTAGGTCAATTTGCTCATTCCTGAGAATGAGCCTGCCCATGTGCCAGCTCACCTATCTCTGTCACAGTTCTGCCCGGTGCCATGCAGCCTGGCTTACACACAAAATCCACCATCCAGGAAGACTGAAAATACTGCTATCATCCTCTTTATGGTTCCAGGGATGCACTCATTTTTCAGGGATGCGGCCAAATCAGGAGCAGATTTGGCATTATCTACGTGCTAAGAGTATCTCTTTTGCCACTGTATAATCATTAATGAAAGTCAGGTGTTGGGTCAGCTGCAAAATTTTGCTGGCTCCCTCAGGGAAGTTCTGGCAGAATAACACTATTAAGACAGGTGTCCTCTTCCTGCCTCATCTTCTCTTCATCTCTGTGGAAGACATCTGCAAAATACTCAAATAACAGTCTTGCCAGCCTCACCTGGACATTCTGTGGAAAACAAAGCTTTGCTGACATTTCTAAAAATTAGTTAAGGGAAAATAAATCCCAAAACACATTTTTCCCTGAAGTTAGCTTAGGTATATCTGTGCACTAAAGTGACTATTTACTTTATGCATCACAGTCATGTCTATAAAAATGAAGCTTTTCCATGGGCCAGCACCAACACCCACTCCAGCAAAGTCCCTGAGAAATCAGAAACTCAAGCACTAAAAACACCCTCTGAACATGCTTGGAGGCCAGCTGAAATTTGTGAGGCCAAAGGAAAGGTTTTGGTGTACTCACTTTTGGGGGCTGAGGGAGGTAGAATAGAACTTAATTTTCTTTTAAGAAGGGGATTGTCTTGTACAGACACATAGTTGGTATTTACCTTCCCTTCTATTTTACTCCTGCTGCCTTTTCCTATATGGAGACATTTAGAAGTCTTCTGAAAGAATGTTTATGGAAGGTAAATATTGCTAAGACGTCTGTACTGAACAGTTAGCACTGTTACCCAAAGGTTCCTCAGCTGTACCTGCTGCCTATTTTAAAACATCTGTAGGGGAAAATCCAGAAGTTCTCTCCAATGGGAAGAATCTCTGAAGATTAGTTGTGGGAGTTTGCTTGGAAAAAAAAAAGATGTATTCAGCTGGGAAAAGTGCTAGAGTTGAAATAAATGTAAGTGGGCAGAAAAAAAATCTATATGCAGTGGAAACAAAACTGGAGACTTCACTCTAAATCCAGCAGCAAAGGCAGGAGGAAGTCTCGTTTGGTCACCGCTACATTCAGCCATACCTAATTCTGGTTGTTTTAAGGAAAAAACCTTTAAGTCTGTCTCTTCACCTGTCTTATTGAAGGAAGCATCCTTCAACCTTTTTTTTTTTTTTGACACAGAAAAGACATAGAAGTCTGAAATTAAATTATCCCATAATGCAACTCCGAATTCCACTGGAAGAAATTCTTTCTGACTCCACTGTAGTGAACAACTTGTGCCAGAGGCATGATACTTGATTACCATACACCTTCTTGATTAGTATTGTGGGGAAGGAAAAGGTAGTGTGAGACCAACTCAGATATGAAACAATAAAATGAATTAAACTGCACGTGGGAAGAGGAGAAAAAATGAGATGGGAGTTGTTTTTGTTAAATGTTTACTGTTTATGCATTGGCTGAGGCTTAAATGCTTGACTGTTAGATGATTTTACGGTTTTATGGATACCATCATAGGATTTTAACGTATTGCAGTATGTATTGCAATTCTTGTTGAAATTGCACATTCCCTGCTTCTCAAATGGTGGTTTATTCTGCATTTCTTGGAAAATCATCCTTCAACCTTTCTTTGCTTTAAACAAAACCGTAACTAGACTGATTCATCCAAAAAACAAATGTCACCAGAAACTCTTTGTATTCCTTATCAGTTTCTAAGGTCTTATTCTTTTCTTCTTCTACATAATTCACTTGACAAAATCCTCTGAAATGCCTCTGGCTTCCAATAAAGCAAAAATTGTAGTAGAAGAGGGAGAAAAAATTCTACCCTTAGTAATGTTTTTGTAAGTACCTTCTCAAGCTCTATTTTCTATTAGTTATGAATTTATTTAGAAAACAGCCTGCTATCAATAGTTTAGTAACAAGAGAAAAAGAAATGGGAGTATCTTTATATAGAGGAGAACATTTGGCAAAATACCACAAATGAATGGGTACACATATTAGGCAAGCAAGCAAACATAACTAAGCAGACATACAGTATTTTGCTACTTTGTGCCAAAGTAGAGGTTTTCTTCCACAGTTTAATCTACTGTCTAATCACATACGAATGCATACTTACGAGTAGTGAGGGATTTGAAACGGATGGGTCAGATATCTGATGGGTTTTTTTCACACAATAATGGAATGTGCAAGTGGCTGCACATCATTTCCACAATGCTCAATATCTAACTTTGTTGCTAATAGAAACAATTTGCGTGAGAATGTCAATATGTCCTGTCTACCTGGCTGATTAAAAGTCCTTGAAAAACTTTAAAATCACACTAAACTGAAGAAATTGTTTCTTTTTTTGTGCAGGTAATTTTCTAAGCCTCCTCAAGAACCTGACCAGAAGTCAGAATTTCAAGTATTTTTCCTAGCTCCTGCAGCAAATGGCAGCGATGAGAGGGGTAAGCTTATGATCAAGTTATAAATTGTCTGTACTAGGCAATACTTTGGCAGGAGAATATATTTTTTTTTTTTTTGCAAACTCAGAAAAAACTTCAGAGTTTAATTTTAATGGTAGAGTCACTATATATGCAATTGATTTGCAATCATATGACCTAACAATCCCTTCCAATGTGATATACTTAATAAAAAGAAGTATTAGAGAGAGAAGGGTGTGGCCAGAAGAAAAGTAAGCTCTCCTTTTTTTACATAAAATATCAATTGTAAGTGACATGCAGTACGAAATTTTGTTCTGAGATGTTCCCTTGAGGCTTAATCTACGTAACTCCACACACTCAGTAGAGTTTCATTTGAAAAGTTCAAACTATTGAAGTAAATCTATATCTGAAAAGAAATAAAAAGAAAAATCACAGAGTCATGATTAGAATAAAAAAATAAACTAAATCTGTCCCTGTATATCCTTCAATTAATCTGGTTTATACTGTATAAGTTATGGGCAGGAAGGCTAGGATATTTTATGGGCTCAGTACAGTACCAGACTGGAAAAATCTACCAGCCAGAGTGTTGTCAGCCTCTTCAGGCACTAGAATAAGGGAAAAAGGCTATTTTTACTTCTCAGTCTGAAGTCTTTTTTTTCCTGACAGTGAGGATGTAGTTGGTGTGCACAGAATATTGGCTGCTGGATTAAAGGTTGTTTCAGCAGAGGAGGAAGCAAATTCATTACATACAAGAGAACTAGGGCTGAATGACCACATGATGAGGTGTGGCAATATATGCTCCATAGGCTGATAATAAAGACAAATTGAAGCTTCATCGATCCTCTCTATTTCATTCCCTCTCTCCCACTAGAAGTGCATTCAGCATGTTTATAAAAGTAGATCTATATTTTTTATTTGAGATTCATCAGCCCTGGTTTTCCGGAATGCTCAGACTGCTATAGAGTACACTGCTAGAGGGAACGTTAACTTTAGAAAGAAAAATAGCATTAGGAAGGACAATGATCTGCTGCAGTTGCAGTGCTTCTTAGGGACGATTACTTGCATGAATTCTCTCTCCTTATCCAGCTTCCTTGTCATTTTAGAACTTCATGAATGCTTCTTTCATGGATGAAGGTTATACATGTAGACCCAACGGCTCTTATTATCTAAAAGCAAAATATTAACTCTTTTTCATCTCTCTGTCTGAAAATGAAAACTAAGAGTTAATATGCTCAATGACTACTGTATTATAATTGCTTCCTAACCATAATATAGTTTCTTGAACAAAGCAATCTGGAAAAGTTAGAATGCTTTCCTTCTATGATGATCAACATCTATCAAAAACGTTTAGAAATATTTTTAGCCATCTAGTAATGAGGACACCTCTGCAGTATATTTTCACTTAGTAGGAGAAGCTATTATCTATATTCCTCTTGGTTTTAAGACATGAAAAAAAATGTTTTCAGAAGCTTTTAGATGACATATAAGTGGTACAGAGTACACAATTTCAGGAAAAAAAAAAATTAAATGGCTTGCAAAATAATGCCACAGCAATATTGCCAATCAGATATATAATAACATTCACATTGTTTACTTGAAACAAATCTTTAATTATTAAATACAAATCTGCTATTGAAAGCCAGAAATGTTAATTTTATATTAAATAATTAAATGTTTCCAATTTTTTTTTTCTGAGCAAGATAATTCTGGCAGTAGGATAAGGCTAGAAAATGTTATATGTTCCCAACTGCACTCCTTATTTTAATGTTAGTATATAAAATGTTGTGGAATACTTGTACACAATAGCCATTCATTAAATGAGACCTTTCATATCAGTGAACAAACTAGGATTCAGCTGGGATTTGTTTTCCTTTTATTTACTTCATTAGCAGCACTATAAATGTTGCATATAAAGCTGGCTGGAAAAGCAGGACACTTTTGTATGCATACCTTCTTCCTAATGAAGCCACAGGACAATATTAAATTAGCTGTGGAAGCTGGTACTTTTTATTGTAGTAGCTGATTGCACGACACCCTCTCTATGTTAAGCTACAGTAAGTGAATACATGACTGTCTTCTATTTGACCACATTTCAATACCCTACAAAATGTGTCATGAAAGATTTAACTTATATAAATTATTTTAGATAACAAAAAACTTTTCATATGTAATTCCATAACACTAATTCCAGTCTTGAAAAAAACTTTAAATGCAATTATAATTTATAAAAATAAGAGAGTAGAAAAGGAGAAAAATAAATCTTCTTTACTTCAATAATAAAATGGTGTGGTAAAATATCTCATTTCATGTAAAATTCCTATTGATTTCAGTAGACACCTCTACCTAAAAACTGATTGATAGTAGGAAATTTAGATGTAATTATCTTTACATTAATTTCTGCAAAAAATGATCCACACTTTTCTAGGTTTCACATCCATAAGATGAGGAAAAGAACAGCAATTTCTTACAGAATCTGTCAAATATGACGAAACCTGCTACTTGTTAACAAGCTATAGTACAAACAGAGAAGTTATGTGCAATTCGTCAGAAAAACTGAAGACAGAGATTTCATCTATGCAACATGAGAAGAGGTAGGGAAAGGTGGTGTACAAAGCTGTTACAAATAATGTAGCTAAGATCACAACCACATGCCTCTTTCTTAAGAGCAACTTACCCCATAGTGGAGGAAAAGAGGACAGAAGAGGGGGATAAGAAGACATGCTGCAATTTCTCACATCTGCTAAGAATTCAGCATAAGAAATCAGTGAGCAGGACTGTTCAGGAACTGCTTCAAATGACAATCCACCAGTCTGCTTGTCTCTATGTACTCTCAACAATTTCTAACCTGAAATCTCATGATTCTCTGTAAGTCTTCTGTGGAACAAATGTCTCTGGGTTTCCCATGATAACATTAGCCAACACGGGCCACTTGAGCTCCCATATGACATAAAAATTCCCAGGCTTTAGAAAAAGATGGAATTGCACAGCAATAAAAAGGATGGACTGGGGAAATTGTCTCAAAACCTCATTTAATGATTCAGCTAAACTACACACTTCCTGCTAACATGTCTGTGCAGGAGAAAGATGCTGTGATGTGACTGGTGATGATGAGCCTTTGTAAGGACCAGTGACTGTTGTGTTTGGTCAGACTGCAACTCAATGAACTTCAGTATTTTTACTGAAAATGTAAGGCAGTAACTATTCCGTTTTTCTGCCTTATCTATCTTTCTGTCTCTCACAGAACATGTCCAGATTGCCTCTGTGATGCTGCCAAGAAAGTAATGTGTCCCTACAGGGCTCACTCAGAACTAACAGTCCAGCAGGAGCCCCTGTCCTAGAATAAATTTGCAGTCGTAAGTCTATGTCTTGGTATAGCCAGAAGTGTCTTCCTAGCCAAAAAGTTATGGTCAGCACTGGGACTTCTCTCCAACAAGCTACTGCAGCTTTTTGCCCTTCTCTTGGCATATAGAACACAGCTTTTTCTAAAAATGATGTTTAACATCTTCAGAGATGCTGCAAAGCTGTCCCAAACTGTTGGAGGTGATGCCACTGATTTTCAGGATAACAAAGGCTTGTTCTCTAATGGACCAGATCCATTGGCATATTCCCATAAAAGACTCAGGGCATGACTGAGTTTGGAGGGAAAAGATGTGGTCTTTTTTGGAAAGAAGTAAATGAGGAGTTGATTAAAAAAAAAAAAAGAAAGAGTTTGGGTAAGAGTGCTCCATGCCCACATGCCTATAAGCAACGCAGATTAAGTTGTATATGTCATGTATACATCATCTATGAAGGCCCATCTTGTTTTCTGAGATTTATCCTGATGGGCGTGTGTATTGTTCTCCCTGTTCGAACATCTAGGGGATTCTTACTGAGAAGTCAACAGCTTTAGAGTTCAATAGGGTCCAGTTAGTATTGCATAGCCACTACTGACTGGTGAACCTTCGGAACTTCATGCTAACATCCGAAGCCCTTTCCATGGGCTGCAATTTCTTCAGGACACATTCACCTGTGCCAACACAGGATCCTCCATAGGCTGCAGCATGAGTACCTGCTGCAGTGCAATCCTCTCCATGGGCTGCAGAGGTATCTCGGCTCCAGCCCCTGGAGCACTTCCTCCCTTCCTTCTTCTCTGTCCTCGGTGTTCACAGGGTGGTTTCACACTTTTTTCCCTCACTCCTTTACTGCTGTCTGGCATTTTACTTTTTCTTAAATGTATTTATGCAGAGGCACCACTATCTTGGGTCTGTTGGAGCCAGATGGAACCTACCATGTCCTGCACAGGGTAGTCCCTGGCCTCTACTCACAGAGGCCACTCTACAGCCTCCTGCTATCAACATCTGGACACCTACACCCAATATGCATTATATCCCGTCAATCCTTATCTGTTCAAACTTTACTGTGTGATATGCCAACACTTTGCAGTGTTTCCACAAAAAAACCGATCTTTGACAACCCACCTTGGTCTTGTCTGATTAATTTTTCCTTAATCACGTGTTTGGCAGTGCTGTTTTGTTGGAAACTTATTGCTGCTCCGTGGACTCCACTCCAGAAGTGCTTGAGAAAGGAGTACTCACAGATCCACCACAACTTAAAATAACAACAGCTACATAAATGGCAAAAGTATATTATAGATATCTCAAAGCAGTAAATGAATCAGTCTGAGAGACCTGAACTGCCCTTTCTACTTGTGTGGTGCAACTATGGTAGTACTGACATATATCACTATCTGCTGACTGAACCTAACAGTCTTGTGAATGCTTATGGTACGCGCAGTTCCAGAGTCTGAGGGAGCTGTCAAGACTGATTTCTGCCAAGCACTAGGATATCTGAAAGATCATACTAGATGGGAATTACTTGCTGCTACAAGAAGATCACTGAATCATAAGCTACTACTAAAAGCAATACCCTCAGCACACAATTAATAAGCTACTTAGGAATTGAAATATAGTTGTTTAAAACATTCCATGAAAAAAAAATCTCAGACAATTTGTACAAACTGAACACTGAACTGAACTGAACACTTTGTGTTTTGAATAGGAGAGAGGCTAAGTTTGCTATGGAAATGGCCTAGAGCAAATAACTTGATCTACTTTCTGCTAGTGTATACTGTAAAAGAGAGTAGGTCTGTGGATGTTGAGGGTTGAATCAGCCATCTGCAATTTAAAGCTTTAACAAAGTGACTTTTGTCTGAGAGTGTAGGGTGCTGGAAAAAGTCTGATGTGCTAGTATATGTTAGCTTAGTTGCAGTTGAAAACAGTAAGAAATGTGAAGGACAGAAAGAAAGGATTCTTTTAAAAAATTTCCAGTCAAGACAAGACTTAAGAAACTGCCAGTCCATGGATCAGTGGGCCTGAAGACTTCATGAAAAGAGGCATGGAAAAGGCAGAGGTTGTCAATCCCTGCTTTACCTTGGTTTTCACTGGTCAGGTGAAAGCCTGCGTACAGGCCTAGCAGCAGTCTGTGGGTGTGAACGTTACACAGAGTATGGGAGAGTAGGGTGAAGGAGCACTTTGGACTGTTGGACCTACAAAAGTCCATGGGATCAAGTGGGTGCAAACAAGCGTGCTGAGGGACGGAGCCATTGTCACTGTGAGGTCAATCTCTATTATATGAAAGATCATGGTGATGGGGGGAGATGCCTAAAAATGAGGAAAAGGCAAAACTCACACCCATCTTCAAGAAGGGCAGGAAGGAGTGTCTAGGGAGAAACAGACTGGTCAGCCTCACCTTAGTACCTGAGAAAATAATGAAGCAGCTAATGCTGGAAGTGGTTGCTAGCTTTATCAAAGGCAAGGAGGTGACGGGGATCAGCCAAGATAGATTTACCAAGAGGAGGTAATGCCTGAGAAAAATAATTTCATTTTGAGGTTAGATGACTAGCCCTGTGGACAAAGGGAGAGCTGTGTGTGTTGTTTACTTTAGTAAAGCCTCCGATATGATCTCCCATAGTATTCTAGCAGCCAAACTGTTCAGAAATGAACTGGACTAATCAGCGAAAAGGTGGATTGAAAATTGGCTGGATAATCAGGAGAAAAGTATTGTGACCAGCAATGCGAAGTCCCACTGGTGGATGGTTAGCAGTAATGTCCCTCAGAGATGACTACTGGTCTAAGTTTTTTCTGATGCATTTATTCACAACCCGAATGATGGGGAGAGTGAAAGTTTGAGTATGATACCAAATGAGAGGAGAGAAGGTCTGCTATGTTTCTATGATTTGGAAACAAGTAAAGAAAATCAAGGAGCAGCAGGAGTCTAATGCCTGAATGAGGAATCAGATGCTGAGATGAGCACCTGGGGAGAAATTTGAACTGCACAAAGATACAAGATTCAGGAACTGTGAAAAACAGAAAAAGAGCAATGGAACAGATAATTGTTCACTCTACGTTAATTCTAAATTAATTGCTCATTCCGTCTTTATTTTTGCATTTCCTATCTTTTGAATATTTGATTCAGCAACCTTAAAAGATACAGTCTGACATACACAGGTTGTGTTTCAATTGCATGTATTAGAAAATACTTTTTTTTTTTTTTCATAAAAATAAAGCCAAGGAAAGCAATGA
>WHYT01016047.1:274369-296484 GCA_009806455.1 Tetrax tetrax
CTAGGAACAGTTGGTAGACTGTGTGCCTACACATCCTTTATTATTTTAAACACCCTTAAAGGCTACAAAGTCATAGAAGGAATCAGCACTACTTCTGTACTGCGTATCCTTGGTTTACTTTCTTGGTATTCTTCCATTTGACTGCAGTGAGGTACAAGCAAAAAGTATAACTAGAACAGGATAGAGAGCCATGGCTAAGGCACAATTTGGGAAGATGCCATTTGAATTCATCAGGTAAAGTTGCATAGCTACAGGGTCAAAACTGAGGGCTTAAGATTAAAAGTTTTCTGAATACCTAGCAGTTTTCCATCAAGGTGGGAATAAGACTCTGTCCTCAGTGCCAGTTCAGGGAGGGTAGATGGGTTGAGGTATAAACCCTGAATAATAGTTTTTAGGCAAATAGATTGACTTTAGCTCTTGTGGAGATAACAATCTTTACAGAAATATATAAATAAATGAGGTTATTTGCACTTGTTCTTGTGCTTTAACTCCTGTCTGTATGATGTCCTCCTTTGCAAAAATATTTTGTAAAGCTATCTAGATGGTTACCAGGCACGAACGTGAAATTTCCTGCGGGTAGCTGGTTAGTAGAAGTAAATGCTTTTTATAAACTAACAGAACACAATTCAGATTAGTTTCTTATCAGCATAGTAAGCCTGCAGAGGTTCATCAAGCCAGACATGAAGAAAGCAAAATATATGCTGTTCACTTAGGTATGGTAAAATTATAATATTAAATTAGAAGGGACTGGAATGAGATCAAATGTCTTTGTTTCCTGTTTCATTTAAACATTCACAGTTTTCTGGTAGTACCCGATCCTATATGGAAGATGGCTCTACAATACTGTATCACAACTAAGACATGAGTGAAGGCTTCACTGTGTGAAGTGTCAGCACAAGCTAAGTAAAGAGTGTATGAACTGAGATTCCTGAGAGGAAAAATGTAGTGCTGAGAACGTACAGATAAATTCCTATAAAGTTTGGAAGACTGTATAATAACTTTATTATGTTAAGAAATAGTTATTTCATTTTTGTGTGACCAGCTGCTGTAACACTGGTGATTGGCTTTTTTTTTAATACATAGCCTCACTAAATATTTTAGTGTCATTCTCACTTACTGTAATATTTTATGAAGTCTAAAGAATCTAAGTGTCCGTTACTACAGGATTTAGAACTCAAAAAAATCCAAAAGCATTTCCGGTGAGTCCTGTCCTAACTGAGCTAGATGTGTTGCATGTCATGAAAAACAAATATAGCCCACACACTTAGAGCATATATTAAAATAAAAACCCTGTAAAAATACACAGAAAAAGAATAAACTTTAAATAACACTTTAAAATTGCTCAGAAGGATTGTTAATTTTTTTTCATAATTTCTTTTTCTTTATTTGTATATGTAAATGAATAATAATATAATCAAATATTTATGTGTGAAAAATTACTGGCATTTCACTCAAGACACAAAGATATCATTGTTTTAGGAAATATACATATGGTCTGGAGAGCTTGTGTTTTTCCCAGTAAGGATGCACACAAAGAGAAAATGAATGCAACAAGAAACAGTGTTGGAAATTAATCACTTGATTAACATACCGTTTAAGAATCATGTTTCTCTGATCATCCTCATTTCTTCCTGTTGGAACATTCCACATCTTCCATTCAGGCACATGTCTAATTTCCTAGATGATAGCAGCTTAAGCATTGCTGAAAGTATTTTACCCTTATACAAAGCTGGAAAAGGGACCGGGATGCAGCTGTACACCCCCAAATGTAAAGTCTCAGATAGGAAGACGGTATGAGTAAGCTGTAATGATGAATAAAAATTAGACAAGAAAATAAAATAAATGCTAAAAGTTAGGTAGCAATTGTAACGTGCCTCTCAGAATATTTACAACACATTGATGGAGATTGAGGGAATTGACTGAATGTTGGAGAAAGGCACCCATTGCACCCAGTTCCAGAAAGGGCCAACGATTTGTCCAAAAATCACTCAGTCCCTGGGAAGATAAAGGAAAAATCATAGAGAATCATAGAATCGTAAAATAGTTTGGGTTGGAAGGGACCTTTAAAGGTCATCTAGTCCAACCCCCCTGCAAGAGGCAGGGACATCTCCAACCAGATCAGGTTGCTCAGAGTGTCATCCAAGCTGGCCTTGAATGTTTCCAGGGATGGGGCATCCACCATCTCTCTGGGCAACCTGTGCCAGTGTTCCCCATCCTCATTGTAAAAAATGTTTTCCTAATGTCTAATCTCAATCTACCTCCCTCTATTTTAAAATCATTACCACTTGTCCTATCACAACAGGCCCTACTGAACAGCCTCTCCCCATCTTTCCTGTAGGCCCCCTTGAGGTACTGGAAGACCACTATAAGGTCTCCCTGGAGCCTCCTCTTCTCCAGGCTGAACAGCCCCAACTCTCTCAGCCTGTGCTCATAGGATAGGTGCTCCAGCCCTCCGATCATCTTCATGGCCTTCCTGTGGACTCTCTCCAACATATCCACATCCTTCAAGCTACAGATTCAGAATATAGCATAATACACCCATGCAAATCTGTTTTTTACTCCAGGTTTCATCTATTTTTAACACTATATAATAGCTAGTTGTCTGATCTATGCTTGACCCTGTTATGAAATAAGAGCTTGTTGGATCAGAAGACACTGACTTAGAGTGAGGCAGAGATACTATGACAGTGACATCCCACCAGTGACATATGTGCCCTTAACAGAAGAGTGGGACAAGCGCAATCCACACAATTTCCTTCTTCTTCCCCTCCAGGACTAGGACATGCCTAATCACCTGACCTGCCCAGAGGGAAGCTCATTCCATAACATAGCTACAAAGAAAAACACTTGTATCAATTAAACGGATGTGGATATTGAAACGGAAATGGATATGATTAAACATAACTGTAAATATATATAGGTTTATAAAAGAAACTAGTGTGTATTGGCTATATGATTCTGTCATTTTGTCTCATTCTCCCTCATAATCCACTATTGTAATCTCATATATATCAAGAAGGTATAAGACATTTTCTTATAGTAATGATTCATTCTCTTTGTTCAACAAAGTCTGATGTTGAGACACATCTCCCTAATGCCACCTTCAGGCTTCCATCAGTGAAAAAATTTTACCTATACAACGAGTAAAATTTCTACTGCACATCTTTTTGATTTATGTCTTCCTATAGCAAAATAAGTTGAAAACACAGAATTTGAATACTTAATTATATTCACTATCACAAAGAAAATAAGTGCAAATTAAACCCAAATTCTCACAAATTTTTACTATTACTTGATACTTCTGAGTTATGATTTTTTTTTTAAATTCATGTATGTTCAATTTTTTTGCTGTTTCAGGTAATTGTCATAATATTTATGGTGCCTTTTTTTTTTTCTTTCCTGAACAGATGGAAAATGCAGTCCCTTTTCTGAATATTTTGTACTTCTATGTGTTGCATAAATAGTATGACTGGAATAATCTAAGATATTTCAGTCTGCACTTGTTTATTCTCTTATACCATATTGGCTAGACCATAAAAAAGTAACCCAGTATTTAAAAACACAAAACCCATGTAATATTTCAGGAAAACAGGAAGAATATTCCAGTTGATTCCATTCAAGTAAATCCTTTTATACATTTGTATCAACAGGGAAGAAAAACAAACAAAAAAAAACCACTTGGCAATGAAAAGACAAGAATTGGAAGAAAAAGAAACACAATCTTCATTTTCAGATGACACATTTTATTCAACAGCTATGAGCTGAGAATGGATACAGGTTTATTAATAAAATTAGGTGAACAAATGTAGCTTAGATATTGTATTACAAATGAAGCACCAGTTACACTCTATAGTCCCATTTTTCCACTATTTAACTTACGTTTTCCGTAGGACTCTTTCATTGCTAATTTCTTTGCTGATTTTCTTTCTGTATCTGTTGTTCAGCCGCACATTCTTACATATGTAATAACAAGTCCCAAGTTTGCTTTCTGCACACCTTTGACTTACTAATTGTTGACTAAGTTATGATTAAAGGATAAAAACTATGTTCTCATGGTGGTGGTTCTAGTTCAAGCTCTCCAGATTGTGTTCTTATTGTGAACAAACTTTAAAAATATTTAAAATACTTCTGATACTCTATTGTATTAACAGAGTGGACTGAAAAGTGTTAAATCCACTAGGCAATAAGAGATAGGTCTGTGCCAGGCGTAACTCCGTGTCACCTTTATATATAATCTGCTCAGTAAATCAATGCAATACAAGCTGATTTCTAGCTATCGATCTAAATCACTTTACGTATACCAAAACCCTGAATCTGACAAATTATAGTATAAAAGGATGCAGATTTGTAAATTGCTGTCATTTGACAGCTAGCATGTATATTACTTCCATTCTTACAGAACAGAGTAGATAAATTTTCAAAGTGTTTAAAAGACTAGCTGCTGTTCAAGTGCTTGTGGATATTAAGCAAACTGCTGTACCTTTATGTACATAACTTATGTACATAGCTTATGACATTAACCCTATGAGCAACAGAGATATACTGCAGTGATTCTTGTGCTGCAGTTCACGGGCATTCTCTTAGATTCAAAGCTTACCTTGTTGCCGATACTGAGATCTTTCTACCAGTTATAAGAAGGCTGAAGCAATTGAAACTCCCAGCTCTATGACTCCCAAGATTCCCCTGCAGCCTGTGGTGGTGACCATGGTGAAGCAGGCTGTTCCCCTGCAGCCCACAGAGGTCCACAGAGGAGCAGAGATCCACCTGCAGCCTGTGGAGGACCCGTGCTGGGGCAGGTGGAGGCCTGAAGGAGGCTGTGGCCCGTGGAGGGCCCGTGCTGGGGCAGCTGTTCTGGAGGGACTGCACTCCGTGGAAGAGATGACCCACAGCAGAGCAGTTTCACAAAGGACTGTGGCCCATGGGAGGGACCCCACATTGGAGCAGAGGAGGAATGCAAGGAGTTCTTCCCCTGATGATGAAGTAGCGGTGTGAAACAACATGTGATGAACTGACTGCGACCCCCATTCCCTCTTCCCCCACCATGCCACTCGGGTGCGGGGGGTGAAGGTAGTAGAGATAATGTTAAGCCCGGGAAGAGGGAGGGGTGGGGGGGGAGGTTATCTTGTTCCCTGTCTCATTCTCCTGCTAGTTTTAGAAATAAATGAATAGTTTTCCCCAAGTTGAGTCTGTTTTGCCTGTAACGGTAACTTTAAGGATTTCTCCCTGTCCTTATCTCAAACCTCGAGTCATTTTTTTTAAATTATCTCTCCCTATTCTCTCGGAGGGTGGGGGGACTGAGAGAGAGACTGCGTAGTCTGGTCCTGATCGGGGCTGAACTACGAAAATACCTCAGAAATGTTGATTTCAAAAAGCATGAGGTTTTGGGGCACTCTACCAAATAGTCTTCCCTGGAGTACAGTACAATAAAAACATCAGCTGCTGTCACTGGATAGTCTGCTTCAAAAGCCAGAGTATACCTGAAGCAATGATTCCTTCATCCTTAGCTTACAGGTCTTTCTTGTAGACCTGAGTACACTAACCTAAATGTTACTTTTATGAATAATCTTACTGGGTTTGCACATAAATATAAGTATATACTTCCCTTCTGTCATTAATAAAATATTTCACATGGTTCTGATTTATCAACAGTTTAAGATTTATTAACAGTATGAGGTAAATCAAAGGTTAAATTTAGCAGCACTTAATCATTAAGTGACTCAAAGATTAAGAAAGTAATTCAATGAAATATGTTATGATTAAAACAATGGCTTAAATACAGATTTGAGAATGACAAGATTCACACTAACTTACTACAGGGTATCCTAAATCAATATATATATGTATATAAGTATGTATGTATAAACACAAAACAGACAGAAACACACACAAACACAGAGAGAGATATTTGGATCCAATGAAATATCTATGTAGAGGGGACTAGCCTATAGTTAAAAGTTTCCTCCTTCTTCTCCAGTTTAAAGTAAATACTCACAATGCATCAGCATTCCTTAACTGGTGATAATTGAGTATGAAGAAGTTGAACTTTGCCCTGACCTTTCATCAGCTTTGCCAGCAGATGGTCCTTAAATCTCTTTGGTCTAAGGAAGCTACACCCGAGAGGCATCCCAGTTCCAGGCAGATGCTGGTTATAGCCTACTGCAATCCAGGAGACCTTAATGGGTCTCACTTAGGGTCGCTATTTATAGGGTCTGAGATAATTGTCAGGTACTTTTCCCTTTCAGCCCAACTCAGATGGTGAAATATTCTGGTGCTTTCCACTAGTTGTTTCTGGTATCACACACCTGTGTTTCAACCTGGGCTAAGATGTGCTATGTTGCTAGGAGAAAATCGACTGTTTTTATTATTTTCATAGTGCAGTCCAGAAAGCCAGCTGCATCCTTGGCTGTATCAAAAGAAGCATGGCCAGCAGGTCGAGGGAGGTGATTGTCCTCCCCTATTCTGCTCTCATGAGACCTCACCTGGAGTACTGCATAGAGTTCTGGAGCCACCAACATAAGAAGGACATGAACCAGTTGGAGAGGGTCCAGAGGAGGGCCACAAGGATGATCAGAGGGCTGGAGCAGGGCTCTCAGAGGCTGAGAGAGTTGGGGCTGTTCAGCCTGGAGAACAGAAGGCTCTGGGAGGACCTTATAATGGCCTTTCAGTACCTAAAAGGGGCTTATAACAAAGAGGAGGAGAAACTCTTTATCAGGGCCTGTTGTGACAGGACAAGGGATAATGGTTTTAAAATAGAAGGAGGCAGAGTCAGACTCGATATAAGGAAAAAATTTTTTACAATGAAGGTGGTGAAACAGTGGAACAGGTTGTCAGAGTAGTGGTAGATGTCCCAGCCATTCAAAGGCCAGCTTGGATGACACTCTGAGCAACCTGATCTAGTTGGAGATGTCCCTGCTCCTTGCAGAGAGGTTGGATTAGATGACCTTTAAAAGTCCCTTCCAACCCTAAGTATCCTATGATTCTATGATCATTTAAAACAGGAACCAGGTGTGTCAAGGAGGTGCCTTAATGCTCTGATTCACTGTATTCAGTGTGTTGCTGGCTTACTTTAGGTTGGTGTGAGGCCCAGGAGGGAAGGAATCGCATCAAACAGTGAGTGGCTCAGGAGGTGAGGGGTTGCACCACCACACCTTCCCCGTATGCAGTACACCTGTGGATTTCTCCCTGAGAGCTGGATAATTCATCAATTGGGACTTAGCATGCGGCTCTGGAACAGACTTTTCTAGAGCTATGCTCTACCTCTAAAAGCTATCATCATCCATGAGAAAAGAAGCCTAACAATCTTAGGAGTCAGGTGTTGTAACTTGATGAAAATCAAATAAATTCAAATGAAAAATATTAATAACTACCTTTTGTGGTACCATAAATTGAGAGATGTTAAGATTTCAATGAAAAGTAGTTAGAACGGCACTGTATATGCATTTGTATTCGGTTGTAATGTGACATTAATTTCCAGGAAATTGGTAAATGGAAAATCTGGGAATGCAGAAGAATACACATTTGGCCAAATATGCACTGAAGCTATCTTAAACTACACTTGAAAAATCATGTGAAAAATCTCATGTTTTAAAAGGATGTAAATGTGTATCTGAGAAAAAAAAAATACCCAGTTTTCATTCACAGGTAGAAAGGTTATCAAAGAAAATAAACAATCCGCATATGAAGAGGTTATGTGAAAATGGGTGGGATACAAAATAAGCAGCTTATGTAAGAAAACATATAGTGCTGAATAGCCCACATTAAACATCATGAATGGCTCAGGTAGAACTCAGCCTGAACTGAGTATATGAGTGTAACAAACCCCACTAAATTTTACACATTCCCCTTTTCTTCTGCACTGACATTTTAAGATCCTGTACTATACTGTGACATAAGCATTATTCTATTTTTAAGTGGATTTCTTAAGTATCTAGTTGAAGGTTTTGTTGCTTGTGATTAATTGGTCTGATTGGGTTCATTTGAGAGCTGATTAATAAATCTGGGTATAAGGTGGGACCTAACACCTTGTCCCTACACTCAGATGTTATGGGGACTACGGCTGCAGAGCTCACAACCCATGCTGGCCCTGCAGTTTAAATGCAGATTTAGTCTCCTGTTTCTGCTATGAATCTAGGACTCTGAGTCTGAAAGCTGTAGTGTTGGTAGCTTCAGGAAAACCTGTGTCACTAATTTCATCTCACAGTAAAGCTAAGGACTCTGCACTACAACCTGACAGGAGGAGTGAAGTAAAGTGTTCTCTGTGTCTCCATGGTACCCACTTTTCTTGCTCCAGAGTCATTCTTTTATCAGTCATGTACCCTCTTTCACAATTACTCATTCTTCTTTTACAGTAAATTGCAAAATGTTGAACCTTAGTTTCTTGACCACTCAGCAAGGTAATATCCAGAGATATACGGGGTGGTGAAGTACTACCAAGAAATAGTTTCATTTTTAAAAGGTCTGATTTCCCAATCTCTACTTCTGCAATTGAGTGATTCGCTGGAGGGTGGGGGGGGGTGGGAGAAAAAAAAAAAGATTATTTCTGTGGTAGTAGATAGCATAAACACTGTTAAAAATATAAGAAGAAAAATAAGAGGCATTTTTCCTAAAGAGAGTGTCTTTGTGCCTATTCATTGTCCTTGCAAAACTGTTGTCTTAATCCACTTTTCCAGTCACAATTGTTTTAGCTCTTAACAGGACTTCCTTCGTTTCTTCCACTTAAACTTGATTTTCCCTTAATAGTTGAAGGAAACTTAGACAGCATCATATTAATTTCAGTGGACATTGAGTTTTATCTAATTCAGCAAGCCAGCCTTTGTTAATTAGGCCTCACAGGACAAGTGATCGTAAAGAACATCTCTAACTGTCACTGATCAATAACCGCAACAGAAGCACCTCTAGCAGTCAATTACTTGTGTTTCTGAGAAGGAAGAACAGTCCTATTCTTGTTAACTTGCTACAGTTTTTTAAAATCACAAGGTCCCTCAGCCTACCTTCCTACCAGGTTCAACTAGGTGCATACAAATTATACTTCTTCCTTCTAACGCTGAGGCAGGTTCACTCAGAGTGAGGTCTTCTGCAGCCCATCGGTGTTGTTTAGCAACATCTTATGCTTCCCAAGCCGTGAGCTTGACTGATGGGGAAGTCAACATGCCAACAACGCTAGCAGAGATTCACCGTTTAAGCCTAGGACATGGTGTCTGTTCAATTAGGTTCCAGAAAAATAACTATATGGAAAGTAATTTAATGTAATGCTACCCTGCAATCCTGCAGAGATAAAGAGGCAGTAGAGAGAAAAACACATGACAGCCATTAGCTTTTGCTGGTCATTTATTTCGGTGAGGTTATATAAATATATAGGTGTTATGGTTTCGTTTAGTGGCAGTTTCTGTAGGAAACTGCTAGAAGTCGCTCCCCTTTGTTCAGTGGACTCGGCCGCGCCTAGGGCGGACCCGCTGCTGGCCAAGGCCGAGCCAATTGGTAGCAGAATGTCCTGTGATAACACCTCTGTGATAATGTATTTAAGAAGGGGAAAACAGGGAAAAAAAAAAGTAGAGGTGTGAAGTAACTGAGCCAGGGCAGAGAGGGGGAGACAAGAGCCTTGCGGGCCTTGAAGGCATCACGCTCTGGCCTCCCGCCTGGGGGGCCAACTGGGCCCGACTCGGCCCAGCCCAGCTGCAAGAACTAGAGAGGAGATGAGATGTGAATGAGATGTGAAAAGGATCCTGAGAGGTGTCTGCCAGCCTGTTGTGAAGAATTTTTCTTCTGAGAGGAACAGCTGTGGATACTGAGGTCAGTGAAGGAGGGGCAGGAGTAATGAGGCTCCTGGCCAAGATTCCCCTGCAGCCTGTGGTGATGACCATGGTGGAGCAGGCTGTTCCCCTGCAGCCCACAGAGGTCCACAGAGGAGCAGAGATCCACCTGCAGCCCAGGGAAGACCCTATGCTGGGGCAGGTGGATGCCTGAAGGAGGCTGTGGCCAGTGGAGGGCCCGTGCTGGGGCAGCTGTTCTGGAGGGACTGCACTCCGTGGAAGAGATGACCCACAGCAGAGCAGTTTCACAAAGGACTGTGGCCCATGGGAGGGACCCCACATTGGAGCAGAGGAGGAATGCGAGGAGTTCTTCCCCTGATGATGAAGTAGCGGTGTGAAACAACGCGTGATGAACTGATGGCGACCTCCATTCCCTCTTCCCCCACCGTGCCACTCTGTGGGGTGAAGGTAGTAGAGATAATGTTAAGCCCAGGAAGAGGGAGGGGTGGAGGGGGAGGTTATCTTGTTCCCTGTCTCATTCTCCTGCTAGTTTTAGAAATAAATGAATAGTTTTCCCCAAGTTGAGTCTGTTTTGCCTGTAACGGTAACTTTAAGGATCTCAAACCTCTAGCTGTTTTTCTTATATCAATCTCCCCCTGTTCTCTTGGAGGGTGGGGGGAGTGAGAGAGAGACTGCATAGTCTGGTCCCGATCGGGGCTGAACTACCACAATAGGCATTTGTATATAAAATAGAACTTTAGACACTTCCATTAACAGAAAATATTTTTTCCTACTTTCCAGAATCTGTTTTTCAACAAGCTCTGGTTCTTTGTGGGGGGGTTATGAAGGTGCCATTCTTGTCATTGAGGGCTTAGGGTCAAAAAACCCCGACCTTCTAAAGCCATCACTGAGTTTTTATAAAACATGATAAACAGCTAATGTCTCTAAAAGAACAGGGTGGGAAATATTTTCTCTGTTCACGGGAAAGTGATGAGTAGTTAGAAGTTTTCTCATTGTATATCATGCATTTTCAGAACCAACTGGTGACAAAATGAAGTGCAAGATTGTAAAGAGATTGACTCCTCACTTCTACGCTGAAAGGTCAATTTTTAGAAGTGGAATTAACAATCGAAAGAGATTTTATTTTTTTTTTCTACGAGTCCTCTTTGTAGCCTTCTCTATACAGCGGTTTTTAAGGGCATACAGAAAAACATGGCTTGTTAAGTTGTAGGTGTAAGATTATATATCCTGTTGCAATACTAAATTGAGTTATTAGCAGAAAGGCTAACCATTCAATGCAAGATAAACACACCTAAATTTTGATGCTTATATATCTGCATTCCAAAGTGCCTAGCCAAGTCGAAAGATACCTAAGCAATATACTTAGTTGAATTTAGAGAACAATTCAGCCATCAGACACTCGGTTTAGCTGCCAATGCATAGCAAGCTAGTGTCCGAATACAGAAATCTGAGATCCCTAAAGTATCCTGCCAATCTTCCAGCTGCTGCCTCAAAAGGTCATGTCTTCCATCACTTTTGTGTCACATCTAACAGCCTTGTGTAGATGTCCTGGATAGTGTAAGGTATAGCTCTAGACACACATTTGTGGGCAATAGCATTGAACCCAAGATGTTTGCTTGAGAGTAAAGTAAATTATGCTCTCATCTCTATTGACAGCGATGGGATTCAGTTGCCTAAATATCATCATTTGAAATGCTCTAGGGAGTCTAAGACATCTGCACAAAAATCTAAAAGATCTAGCTAGAAGATGATACAAGACTTACAGAGGTCCTATACCCTTTTGAGCAGCAGCTGTTGGCCAGGCAGGACACCTGCAACATATAAAAAGATTGTATCTTTTCCTAAGTCTCCTGATTGCGATAGGAGCATAAAAACCTCATTTATATGTGACACTCAAATTTAGCAATCTTAATGTTATCCCCAACTCCTCTCAAAGAATGTAGTTATGTGCATGACAGTAGTTGTCTATGGTGTCTATCTACTGGAGTATGTGGCATTAAAATTACTTCTGTGCTGGCTTTTGATGGCAGGGGGGCTACAAGGGTGGCTTCTACGAGAAACTGCTAGAAATTTTGCCTGTGTCCAGTGGAGCTGGTTGGTTCCAGGGCAGACCTGCCACTGGCCAAAGCTGAGCCAGTCTGCAACGGTTATAACATCTCTGTGATAAAGTATTTAAGAAGGGGAAAACAAAGAAGCAGTGCAGGGAGAAATGGGGGAGGCACAGACCTCTCCCCTGCACCAACCTCCTGCCAGGTGGCTGTGTACATCAGCCAGGCGTAGCACTGCATAACAGAGGGAAGAGAGGAGTGAGGGTAAGTGAGAGGCACACCTATGCAGACACCAACGTCAGGGAAAGAGGGGAAGGAGTAATGTTGCTCCTGGCAAGATTCCCCTGCAGCCTGTGGTGCAGCCCACGGTGGAGGAGGCCGTCCCCCTGCAGCCCATGGACGCCCATGGAGAAGCAGAGACCCACCTGCAGCCTGTGGAGGACCCCACTCCAGGGCAGGTGGAGGCCTGAGGCTATGGGCCATGGGGGGCCCACTGGGGCAGCTGGTTCTGGAGGGACTGCACCCTGTGGAAAAGGACCCACTCCGCAGCAGTTTGTGAAGGACTGCAGCCATTCATTTCACAAAAAAATCTTGACAATTGGCCCAGGCAGATGCCTCTCAGGTTCTCATCATATCTCCTCTCCTCACTTCTTGCAGCCAGTCTGGGATGAGTCAGGCCCAGATGGCCGCCCAGCTGGAGGCCAGAGGATGAGGGCCACAAGGGCCACAAGGCTTGCGCCTTCCCCGTCTGCCCCCACTTCAGCTTCTTCACATCTTCTTCTTCCTTTTTTTAAAAATTATTTTCCCCCTTTTTAAATACGTTATCGCAGAGATGTTATCAGGGAACATTCCATCACCAAGTGGCTTGGCCCTGGCCAGCAGTGGGTTTGCCCTAGGCTTGGTCGAGCCCACTGGACAAAGGGGAAAGTTCTAGCAGCTTCTTGCAGAAGCCTCCCCTCACTGAACAAAACCAATGCAAGGTGTTAACAATTAGATTTACTCCTGCAAGTTAACACAAATCCATCCTTTCAAATCTTAAAACAAAAGAACCATTCTCAAAACACCTTCCAAAACAATTAAATACTATAGTCAAGCATACCTGCAAAGAACTAAACAAAAACTATTTTCTTATACCTTGTATTAATTTTTTCGAATCTGAGTTGACCTTAAATTGCAATGTAGTATTATGGTTGCAAACAGAGCTATTACACTGTTTACAATGCTTACTCAGAATACATGATCTTAAGACAAGACTGAGAAATTTAAAAAATTCTTTGCCAAGTCACTACTGGCATAAAAAGCTATCCTGAAAAAAAAAAAAAGGAAAAGAGAGAGAAAAAGAAAAAAAAGACTGCTATTTATGATGATAATGATCAGAGGTTTTGAAATAGTGTCAAATGTTTCACATCTAAAATAAAATAAAAGTTTCAGTAATTCCTTTTTTAAAACAAATTGAATTGTACGGTACTGTTGTTATGCAAATTAGCTTTATTAAAAGCACCATTTGCAAGCTTCAGGGGTTTGCAATTCCAATACAAAATCTTAATGTCTTAAAGTGAAAAATATTGAATTATGTGCCTTTATGTCTTAGAAGTTCACAGTGTAGTAAAGACAGAAAAAAAAAGTATTCAAATGCATTATAATTTGGATCAATGCAAGCTTTTTTTCAGTTTTAAGAACATTAAGACAAGGATATGAAGAAAATAAATTGCAAAACACAAATAACTTCTACTAGTTGTGGAAATTTGATTCCTTGGCATTCAGTTTTGTGTATGCGATAATATACACATTATGACTGAAGAAATATCCTGGGAAAATTATAAAATATTTGAGCCTTAGGAATATTGTTTATATCTCTCCACAGCTAATACAAGCTTAATTGTAAGACATCTGGCAAGGCAAAATTCTTAAATATATATTTTATATATATAAATACATAATGTATAAATATATGTATATAACACACAATAAAAGAGTTCTGATAAATTTGAAAGTAAGATTTTGGCAGTATCAGTATGGTAGAGTAGCAATTATTTTAATCAGGTCTCAGAGATTATCTAAATGCATAAATACTACAGATAAAGTTTCAGGAGTATGACCCAGAACCTGTGTGCTGCTCATGGCCTTTAGGCTACATTCAGTTACCCTGGATACAAAAAAATATTTATTATGAAAAATTTTATAATGCAATAGTTAGCATTTATGGATTACTACATCACAGCAAAGCAGATAATCATAAAAAAAAGTTTTATACCAAGTACATCTAAAAAACATTAACATCATAGTAAGACATATAAAACAAAAATTCAACAAACACAAAATTCTGGCATGATTGTTTCTTTGTCTTTGAAAGTTGTATTTGAAGGTTCAAAAAGCAAATAATCATTCAACAGGATGGCCTGTGTGGAAATCACTTTGTATGGTGAATCAGAGAGTCAGTAATGGCGCTGGCAGAAGTGGAAACAGGACAGAGATTCAGTTCTGATCAAAATAGGTCTTGTTTGGTAGAAAATGGACCTTGTTTTCAGGAGTGGGATGGGGAATATTCTGTAATAATGATGTTATGAAAAGCTCAAGGATTTGTATTTTTTTTTTCATGAGGAAAAAACTGCAGCTGTATGTCATAGTTGCTAAACATCTACCTTAAGTTTAATAGTATACTCTCCCATAAAAAAAGCCAGCACAAAATAATATGAGACTGCATACCAGCAACTATGCTCATTGTATTACTCTGCTCATTTAATCAATTATTCCATATTTTCCAAAAACTTCAAAAAATAGATCACCAAAGATTAAAAGTTAGAAGCTGCCCCACCAGAAAAAGAGATTTTAAAAAGCCGAGAGAAGTGAGCTGCCATCTAAGTCTTGAATGAGAAGGATTTTCATTTTTTTTTCCATATACAAGACTTTTTAAAAAGAGCAACAGGAAATTTCAACCTTCCCTAAAAAAGTTTATGATGCATTCCCAGAACTGGTTTGTAAAGGGAAATATTGGAAAGAATGATTATGACACTAAATTGGTATTCAGTTATGTGCTGTCACTTTTTCTGTCACTTAAAAGAAGTGAAAACCATCAAATGTCATGGTCAACTTCAAGAAACAGAAAGAGCTTAAGAACCTGGTAAAAATAAAAATATTTTACCACTATTTATAATGCAACTTCTTTATGAGATTAAATTCTCTTCAATGGAATCATGTATAAAGTGGAATCACGTCTGAGTAGCTGATGAATTGTGTTAAGTTGGAGAAGATTTAGCAATAATGTTTACATAAAGAAAATGTACTGTTTACTTTTGGTTGAGAACTCAACTAGCAACATTTGTCATCTGATAAAGAATGTTGTCTGCAGAGCTGCTAGTAAAGAATAATAGAATAATATATTTTGGTCTGTAACTATGAAGACAGATTGCATGAAAAGCATCACATTGCCATTGTTTCTTTACTGCATCACTTTCTTCTCCAAGGTTGTAGCATCTTTGACCTCCATCTGCTACTGTTTGTATTGGATTCATACTACTGAATGTCCAATTTGAAAACAAAATCATTGCAAATAAGTACTAATTGTAATTGAATAACTGAAATTCAGTCTTTTTTCTTTCTATAGGATTGTTTAAGAAGAACATATAAGAGGATATTTTCCATTAGAATATCCTCAAGTAAGATTTCTGTTTCTATATTAATCATGATTCTACATTATCCAATAGATTTCTCGTGATTATTTTCTACACTCACATAGCCTTGATCAGCTCAGAAGTTATTAGAAAACTAACTGTACATTTTTACTTACAGTGATGTTATTTTTAATCTTTTTGTTTTAATCCATTTTTGGAAGCTGCTAATCTTCAGTGGAAAATCTGACGGTCAAATAGACAAACCTTTGTCCTTTTCTTCAATAATATTTCAGAAACATTACAGTGCAACAAACACCTACTGTGGAGCAGCAAGATTATTTTGAATTGTTCTTGAAACTCACCAGTTCCAAATGCACACACTGAGCAAATTCTAAATAAAGTTGACAGAGTGGAGAAAGGTCTGCAAAGATTATTGGTGTGATGACCTTGTTTACAGATTGCTTTCATCCCAAAATGTCTCTGATACATGGAGTTAGTAATACAATACAATATTTTGCCCTGATGCAGCAGTTTTCATCTGAAGTGTCAAAGAAGTTTACCAACATACAATTAATCTCTCTAACATTGCTTCAGTAAATCTTGTTACACCCAATTACTTTAAGGTGAAATGAGGCACATAAGAATATCTGTTTTGCAGACACAAAGAATGGAAAACAATTCATGAAGGATTCTGAGATCTAGGATGCATTACTGCTCCTAAATTCACTATCAACTGTACCTGAACTATTCCTAAGAGATATTTATCTATTCCATTTTATTATGTATGTATATGTCTCCTGCAAGGTACCCTACAACATCCCTGGGCAAGTTAATTTGCTGATTAACCATAGTTTTTATTAAGTTTCACTTATATGTCAAAATTAAATACCTCTTGGAATGACTGATTTTCGATGGCACCTTCTATCTTCTTTGAACACGGAACATAATTAAGTCCTCCTATTTTAACAGCTTTTTTGTTTATTTAAAAGCTATTAGGTCTTGTTTAGTCTTTTGTTTCCTAAAGCTCTATTGATGATTCTTTTTGTTTTACTGAACACATTTTCAAATTGTTAGCATTCAGCCTTCTTCAGATATTCAGTGCAATCTTGATATAGTATATATTTTGCAATAAAAGTTGTTTTTGTACATGTAATTATCAGCTGAATATTTGTTTCTTTACAACAGCATATCGCTAATGCTGCAAATGACTATAACCACTAGATTGTTTTTTATTAGAAAGTTCCCTGCAACATCTCAGGGATAACTACTCCGAGTAGTTACCCAATTTTATATCCTTTTAGAAGTTTCATGGAATCATAAACTCATAAAATAATTTGAGTTAGAAGGGATGTTTAAAGGTCATCTAGTCCAAACCCTCTGCAGAAATATGTTTCATCTAAAATGTGTTTCTGTAAATTCCATATCTCACACCATGTAAGAGAAACAAAGTATGTATTTCTTCTTATTTTCCTGAAAATTCTGTTGTGGGGTTTGTTGTTTTTTTTTTTTTTTGTGGGAGGAAATTAAGTTTGACATTGTTTTATTACTTGGGTTCCTGTTAGCTGTCCTTTATATCTTTTCTAAAATAGGCACTAGATCTATCTTTCTGTATTACTTTTCTACTCTTCAAATTCTCCCTGATAACTGTAATTATTTTATTTAGTTCTTTTAGTACCCAAGAGTGAATTAATTCCATTAAGATGATTTGAGGTCTTTAAACTTACCAGAGCACGTACTTACCAATTTTTTTTTTGTATGTACAGTTCAGACTCCCCACTGTTTTAGCTATCTGATCACAGTTGAAAGTAGTCTCAAGAAAAGTAAAAACTTATTCAACATTTCAGCTGTTCAGCATAATCTTCAACAGCTTTGCTTCTTCACTATGTAATGAACTGTCTCTTTTGTTGCTTTTTTTTCTTTCTACGAATACACTAAGAATGCCCTTTTGGTTCCCTTGAGATGTCCTTGTTTTGAGGTAGTTCATTTTGTGCCTTTCTAGTTGTGCTAATATTTTGCTACTGTTGAATTAGCAATTCTTAGCCTTTCATTACTCCTATTTATCAATTCTATTCCTTTAGTAATTTAATCTACTATCAAATTTCTATGTGCTTTTTTTTTTTTTTTAGTTTAAAGTTATTCCAGATCCTACATTTTACTCCATTTAATCTCATGACATTTCCTAGCATTCTTCTTCACAGCAATTCTTTGTCTTTGTGTCCCTAATATTGTTTTGTTAAGGAATCACCAGTTCTCTGGAACATCTTATTCCTATGAGACCTTGCTTCCCAGAGCACTTTTTGAGTTTACAGAAGTCTACTGTCCATTGTCATTAGTTTGCTTTTGCATTCTTTCCTCTATAAGGATCAGCACTTCTTTTGCTGATCCATATAAATCAGAGAGCTCTCTTTTGAGAGCATTTCTCTACCTCATCCCGCTGGGGAGGGGGAAGGTGAGTGAGAAATTGTGGTGACTAGGACTAAACCACAACAATTTTAAGATTATTCTCATACAAGTTATTCCTACTTTCAAATTTCCAAAATTTCTCCCTAGTGATTTGACTTAAGCCTATAAAAATCTTATTTTTAGCCCATATTTCTCCTTTCAGTACGTAAAAAGGTCATTCAGTACATAAAAAGGTCATGAATTTTGAACTTTGGAGTCTGGTTATATGTATATACAGGAAAATAGTCTCAGAAATATCTAAGATGCATTTGTTCAGCTGAATAGGTCTTCAGACCCCACTCAGCATGACTCAGTTGTGTAAATGGAAGAATTTATGCTTCTCTTTAAGACATCCTCATGTAATCTACTAGGTCGTTAGTTAGCTGTCTTGTTATTTCTGCCATCTCTGCACAGGGTGCAGAGGTGTCTTGGTGTCTTGGACACCTTTGGGCACTACCTGAAATGGCCAGAGGTGCGTACCTACAAGGGACCGATTTAATATATCACTACATTGACTAGATCTCCAATAACAACAGCATGATTGCAGGCATCTAGCTCATATAATACTTAATTACATGCTGATAACTACTTTATAAATGCCTATGTGTGTGAGCCTCATCCATTGCTGCCCAATGCACAGTTCAGCTACAGAAACATAAGTAATCAATCGAATATTACTTTTTGTGTCCTTGCCCACTGACCTTCAGCTGCTGCCTCAGAAGGGCAAGGTAGTTCCTATGTCATGTCTGCCAGTCTGATGCTGCTGTCTCACATGTAGCAGAGTGCTTTCAGTGGCCGTACATACAGGTAGTTTGTGAAATTAATTTATTGCTAAAATTAAGTGAGGTAAATCTGTCTATTAGTCTTCATCACACCAACTAAGTTCTAATATTGATTATGTATTAAGGATTCTACTTCTTCCTAGAACTGTTCCTTATCCTTTTGTATTGGTAAATAAAGAGCTAAGGTTGGCAGTAATTATATTGACTATCCCTTCTCTTCCTCATCTGCATAATCAATATCACTATTCCTCTTGGCTATTAGATCTTTGTCCAGATTACTGTTGGTTTTATTCTGATATTTCCTTATCTGATATAATTTGTTATTATTTCCTTATTGGATTCATCTATATTTCTTTATGGTGCAGCACAAAGAGGCAATGACAAGCGTTAGATTGGTGTTAGATAGTGTTAGACCCATTATGGTTCCAACATAATGTATAATAATTGCATATTTACTAGCAGTGAAATCTACAACAGTTGCCAGTGCTAGATACATACCTCAGGTCTATAAAATGCAAAGGGATGACTGGATAGATGGCTAATGCAAAACAGATTTCCATGTAACCTCACAGATTGCCTTGCTATTGCTACCAGCATCAGATCATCTTTGGTTGCTGATGTTGCTATAGACCTCTAATGTAGCTATCTACGTATCTCAAAAATTTCCTTTGTACTGATGAAATACTCATATTTCCCAATGCTTTTCAGACCAGCTTATTGCTGTGCTTGTGCTCCAGCCCACTTCTTTGGAGAATCTGAAGGGACTAGGGACTAGGTATGCCAGAATTTTTTTTTAACCCATTCTTTCAGGGACTTTCTGGCATGAAAATGTAGGCTGTGGTCCTTATAAATGCAGACAGAATCAAGGCTAAGGCAGCAAGGCATGGGTATAACCCTCACAAATGTAGTTAGAAGACTGGATAGGAAACAAAGTCCTGATGTTTCCTAACACATTTCAACCTCCTGCTATGAATTCTGCTTGCAGTTCCTCTCCTCAGGTTTCTGCTAATTCTGCTGTTGGTTTTAGATCTTCTTGTCTGGATCAGATCTCTTCTACCATGAAGGACAATGCCATCCGCAGAAAGGATTTCAGCGTAGCACAAGCAGACTCAAACTTGTTAGCAATGTGCCATCTTAGGGACTGGGAACAGTCTACATGTAGGAGCAAAGAGGATCATAGATTAGTTTACCATGAGAAGCAGAGCAGAAGTTATAACTGCATTGGTGTAGGTAAAATTGAAGAGAAAATAAGTGCATTTTTCTATTTTGGTAGCATATTAAAAAGCAGAAATACTCCTCCTTAGATGTTAGCAATTAATTAAAGCATAATACATTTTAGGCAAGTGATACACAAGGGATATATATTTTTCTCCGATCTCATTTAGTTAGTTTATCAAAAAGCTGCAGTTCTATTTTCCAATAACAGAAGAATGTTCTTCCCTGTTGATTAACTTTTCTTTGTGGCAGATAGTTTATTGCTTCTGTTGAAAAAAAAAAAAAAGCCATACTTGAGTATTAATATAATCTACACTGTGTTCTTTCACTTTGAAGCAATCAAGTGGCTTTTGTTGTGTTCTTTTTTTTCAGATGAAAAATTATTTGCAGAGCATACTTAAATTTCCAGTTTCCTATACTCTTTATACTTCAGATTACTACATATCAATAGATTATATAATATACAGGTCTATACTTAAAATATATTTCTGATAATCAAAGCAGAAACGTTGTGTAAATGTAAATATTACTAGTTCAATTCCCTTCCACAATTGTGGTGAGAAATTTTAATCTGATTAAGGGGAAAAATAGGCCCATAAAGTCTGAAAGAGTGAAGTAGTATTTCTTGCATAACTGGTAATATTCACAAATGTATCAGGAATATAAGAATCCAGATCAGAATTTTTTGCTGGTAACCATTTCTATCCCAACTAGTACATTAAAAATAGCTCAGAGAACAAAGTGAAAATAACATTTTTTTTTTTTTCATAAAACACTCTACTGCCAAGACAAGGAGTACAAAACAACTCCAGTTCTTCTCTCACTTCTTTTTAACCAGTCTCGCTGAATCTCATTGATGTTAATAATGACAGTATAAAATAGGAATATGAGGGTGAAAAAAAATGACAGTAAGTGATGTAGCCTTTATGAATAGATAAGGCCAGACTTTTTAAAATAATGTTGTATGTGGCCGTTTCTCTATACAAAGCAAGTGACTGTAGGTCATGAAGCTGTCCTCCAAATGCCTTCATCTTCAGTGACATCTCTCATCTGTCACAAGTGGATGTCTGGAAGCAGTAAGGATACTGGTTTTGTACTTCCAGATTAAAATTGTGTGGAGAAAGAAACAGACAAACAGAAGCAAAATCCTGACGTTTATTTTGCAACTAACCCAGACCTTTGACTTCAGTGACAGTCAAAATCCAGGCACTACATCTAAGCTAGTTATTTGTCTACCACTAGAGGAACACAGCATTGATGTAAACAAGTCTGTACTCCTTGATTTTAGAGCCAGGAGCTAACAGTTATTCTTTTTATTTTACGCAGTAGATATAAATTAAGGAATGTTTCGTGGTTGTAGATCTGAGTGTGCACTCCATTTGTATGTTGGCTCCAAATCTCTTCTGACCGTGCATTTTCTACTGTTCAACACCATCACAGAGAATACTGGAACATTTTAAAGTACAAACAACTTTTTTTTTGGTCTGGTTTTGACAGTTGTTCTGTTTGTCCATAATATATTAATTAATTTCTGATTTGTAGATCTTTCAAGTTCTGCTGCAATTTTTGCACAACACTTGTTTTCCTTATGTTGACATAAAAGATTTTTTCTGATTTTGAATATGGGAGTTTTTCTTTAAGCAATGGAGAGCCACAACTTTCTGAATATCTTACAAAACAAAACAAAATAAAACAAAACAAAGCAACAAAACAACTTTTGGTTATCCTCAATTTCCATTTTGCTAAAAGTGACTGCTTACTTTTTATTTCCCTGTCTCAGAAGGGAAGGACAATTCATTTGGCATGAATTTACTTGTCTCTCCATTTTCTACTGGCATGCTGTCAAAGGATATTAATTCATTATGTCTACACTCATTAACATAATTGCTTTTGTACTTTTTAGAAAAAGTTGGCTCTATTAATCAGGTTTGATCACAAGTCTATCTTTTATCCCCAAACTTCATTAGTTCTATATTTCATACGTCAGATCTCCTGACTTTGTAACATCAATACTTTGCCAGCACTGGGTGTCACTGAACTATACATTACTTCACCATGGCTATGTAGTCATTGTAGCCCACAAAATGAGAGATAATTTCCAGTTCTAAATGACCATTACAGCTGTTTTAAGATTATTGTAATTAACAAATTTCACATTCATCATTGCTTTAGCAAGTTAGAAATATTTTAATTCTAAAATTCCACTAGTTTTCCCAAAGATTTTGCTCAGGATTTCCTACTGAGTCC
>WHYT01016048.1:0-24318 GCA_009806455.1 Tetrax tetrax
CACAAGTCCAGGTAGATGATGTCCGTTGCCCGTCCCTTGTCCACCGATGCTGTTACCCCATCATAGAAGGCCACCAAATTGGTCAGGCACGATCTGCCCTTGGTGAAGCCATGCTGGCTGTCACCAACCACCTCCTTGCTCTCCATGTGCCTTAGCATGGTTTCCAGGAGAATCTGCTCCATAATGGACCCATGCTATGGACCCACCAGAAATGAGCCTGCAATTGAACTTTGTCTCCTTTGTCTCAGTCTCTTAAAATAAATTGTGACAAGACAGCTGAAGGGCTCCCAACAGTGCAAGTATAAATTAATGTTTGCTCATCCAAGGACAAGACTGGTTTTGCTATGGGGAAACAGAGGCAAAGAAAAGAGTCAAAAGCAGTGGCTGAGCCCTGAAGAGCCACCCGTGCTGCTTCCAATGCCGCTAGAAAGTCACGTTTTCCTCCACTCACTTTCATCACTCCCCAATCTTTCTCTTGGCTGAGCTATGAATATCAAGTGACATCACAGGAAAGGAGGCAGTGATCCATGGCTACTTCGCTGTCTCGTGTCAAAAGTAAGACCTGGGCAATAATAAGCTAAAACTAAAAAGCAATTTGTCTTGCCCTCACTCATGAAAATTAAAAATTCATTATATACTTTTTGATTACTCCATGAAGTAAGCAAAAAAAAAACCCCATGTAATTAAGATTAAATTGAACACATTTACCTTTAATCTTAAGCCATTATACTTTGCTCTATAAATACTGAACAGGTACATATGAAGGAGAAACATTGCCAAACCATTAGAAAAACTTAAAATCACTTATTTTTATTTTTCAGGCTTCTTGTCCTATTTAATAATCAAATTCCACATTTCTTTAATAGAGATTATTAAAGGAACAGTTGATTAAGACAACAAAAAATATATAGTGTTACTGTTGAAGCCTTTTGTCAGAATAGACTCCATCAGGATGCCAAAAATCATAACAGCTCTGCCAGAAAATTTATCTTCCCTCATTACCACCTAAGATCTAAAAAAACTATTAAATAACAGATTGAGTTAGATCTCCCTTTCCCCTCCAAGTATTAAATAAATTACAGAATAAGGAGAATGTGTTCTACATAACTGCAATAAAACTTTTGAGCTAAGAGTCTCCTGTGTTTGGTGGGGGGTGTATGTGCTACAGTCTCCACTAGCAGGAAGAAGGACAATGACAGGACAAGGGGTAATGGCTTTAAACTGGAAAAGGGTAGATCTAGATTAGCTATAAGGAAGAAATTCTTCACTGTGAGCACGGTGAGGCACTGGAACAGGTTGCCCAGAGAAGCTGTGGATGCCCCACCCCTGGAAGTGTTCAAGGCCAGGTTGGATGGGGCTTTGAGCAACCTGGTCTAGTGGAAGGAGTCCCTGCCCATGGCAGGGGGGTTGGATTAGATGATCTTTAAGGTCCCTTCCAGCCCAAACCATTCTATGATTCTATTATATTATTCTATGAACATATTAATTTGCAAAATTTCCAAATAAGATGTCTCGGATCAGCTTGCCCAAGGAGGAAACCCATGACAGAGCTCTAACCTAAAAAGACAGCATAAAGACGATGGAAGCAGGGACATGCTACAAAGGAGAAATTTAGAAACATCACATGGACATGTCTGGATGGTCTCAGGAAAGCCAAAGCTCAAATGAAGCCGAGACCTTCAAGGGATGCCAAGGGCAGTAAGAAGAACTTTTACAACCACACTGGTAATAAAAAGGCTGAAGGAGGAGAGCGTGAGCCTGCTGCTGAACAGAGTGTGGGATGTAGTGACAGCACACACAGGTAACGCTGAGGTACTCAGTGCTGCCTCGGCCCCTGTGATCAGTGAAAGAGCTCAGTGAGAAGAACTGTCACCAGTAGATGAGGATGGAATCCAGAATTACTTTAGAGAACTCAAACCACAAAGGTCTACAGGACATCACAGGTTGCACCTAGGAGTGATAAAGAAAACTGGCTAATGTCCTTCTAACACCACTCTCTATTGTCTTTGAAAGGTCACAGAAATCGAGGGAGATCCCCGGTGACTGGGGAAAAGTAAATGTCGTCAAGAAAAGCCAAAAGAATAATCCAGAGAAACGGAGGCAAGCCAGCTTCACTTTGGTCCCTGTAAAAATCATGGAGCAAGTCATCTTGGAGCACATTTCTGGGCACATGAAGAAGAAAAAGCTGTCTGGGAACAGAAGGTGGATTTATGTAGAATAAATCATGTTTGATCATCCTGATTGCCTTATCTGATGCAACAACTGGATTTATGGATGAGGAGAAAGCAGTAGATGTCATTTACCTCAGCTTTACAAAGGTCTTTGACACTGTCTCCCACAATATTCTTGTACCTGGATGGAGGGAAACCAGATGGGTAAAAGCCTCACTGGACAAAAGAATAGTGGTTAATGGGTGATTCTCTACCTGGAGGCTGGTGAGAAAAACCTACAGCTAGTAGGGAAAGTAAAAGCTTCCTCTAACTGAAAAAAACATGAAACAATCACTTTAGATAAGATGAATGATGTTCTTTAAGCCTAGAAAATGTTGACACACTCACTACAATACTAATTTCTTATAAAAACGTCCCTGTAGCACAAAGTAACAGTGATGAAACGTGGGCTGACATCACATCTAAGTCCAAATTAATTTAAATAATTTATTTTTAATCATGATTCAAAGCTGGGTTAAAATTAGCATTTTAACAGTTATAATTCTCAGGGTTTTTTTATTTCTGAAGTAAAATGGCTTAAAGAGATAGTCATTCTTGCTTATTAATAACTTCAGATTATATGTCATATTATTTAAATAACAGCAGTGCTGCTAAGTATCTTACAAACCAAATACTTTAGACCCAGAGACATTTTAGCCACTTTCAAATGGGAAGCCACACTCTGATTTCACACAACAATAAAAGTTTTTCATAAAAAGCAAATGCTTGGATTGTCATGTAGTTTTTAAGTATCTAAATTAGCCTGCTTATTTTGTGCTGTGAAAACGCTGAGGTTTTTGATACGATCAGCACCTCCCGCATATGGCACAAACTGTATTATTCATGACATGCTAAATAAATAACTTGTGAATTTACTCCAGTGTATCAAAAGTAAATTCAAAAATAATTCCCAGAAAAAGACAACAGTCACACCGCAGTGGGATGACCAATGCATTTCCAAAATAATGCTTTGCAACAGCTGGTGTCACAGGCACAGTTAGTTAAAGCCTGCTGTGTTGATTGATGATACAGAAGAAACCTGCTGCCAAGCGCCTTGCCTTCCTGGAGAGAATCACGTGCAGGAGCTAGTTGAGGTTCAGCTTCCTGTGTTGACAGGCTTAGACAGATTAAGTACTGAATTATGACCTGCAGCCCCAATCTATCAAAAAATACAGTCATCTGCAGATGTTTTTAATCTTAATTTGTTGGCATTTCACCTCACAAAGTGAGGTCTGGAGAGAGCAGCTTGCTTCATCATGTAGGAAATCTCGACTGCCAAATGCGCAGCTGCCTCCAGGTCGGCACGGGGAAATTCAGGTGCAGCATGTGTCTGAAGAAGCCTCCTCTCCCAGGGTCAGGTCAGCTGTGCTCACTGCAGGCCGGGGCTTCCTGCACAGGTCACTCTGCCAGATGTCTGGAAACACCCACTGCCCCCTGTGCATGCCCAAAAGAAGGGCTCACCCTCCTTCGCAGTTATTCTGAATTTTTTGTGACCCAAGTAAACCAATATACAATATAAACACCTCACTGCATATCATAAGCCTGTATGTCAATACACTATCCTTTAGCTTAAAGCCTCAAAGAACTCATTATCATCTTTTCAACTTCATAGGAGAGGGAAAATAATAACCTAATGCTTACAGCAGTTACACAGGAATGGGGGGAGTCATGTTTAGTGAGCTCCTCAAGGAGCTGACATTTAAATCCCACTTCGAGTGTCCAAAAAAATGATTTTATAGTTTTCACCTACAAAATTACCTTTCAATTATTTTTCTTTCTAAACATAATATTGTTAATTAAATCACCCAAAGTAGTTCGCCAAAAATTTAATTTTACTCTTAGTCATAAGATTATTCAAGCTATCTTAAAAAAAAAAAAAAATCCCTAAATTGCTGATTCACTGAAGTTTAGCCAGAGGAATTCTCAGATTTTCTGCAGGGCTTTTAAAACACAGCTCCATTTCAACATTTCTAAAGGAAAGCAAACATTTAAAAACCTATGCATGCTGTCAAAATACAAATGATATGGCTATAAAAGTCTCATTATGACTTCTGAGAAAGCGGTTTCCTGAAAGAAACATGTTTTCTATCGTTCCCAAGTTTAGTAAACTTAAAATTACATTTCAAATCAGCTTTTTACTTAAGAATGAAGCAGTTCAGCTTCCTGCCCTATAACGGTCAACATAAAAGAGTGGGCAGTCTTCACGTCAAGAAATTTTCTGTTAAAAACAGCACTCATAAGAGCCAGTGGTTTGACAGATCTGCGTAGGATGTAGTCCCAGGATGTAGCTTTGCCTAGAAACAGCAGCCCCCCAAACAAGCACTTATCTGAGAATGAAAGACAGCAAAGAAGTAGAAAGCATCTGATGGACTACAGACTGGAAAACTAACATTTCTGCAGTCCTTCAGGAGACAAGCAGTGCAGCTGGACTAAAGAAATGGTCAATGGAAGTGATTTTCAACGCTGTAACAGTACCAGAACAAGACGATCTCTCAAACAAGCTATAAATCTCCCATAGCTGAAACATTTGGCATTGTAGGTCCTTGATTTTGTATCTCCATAAGCAAAGGGAAGGCACTGGATCCTTAGAAATAAGGCTTTTAATCTGTGCATAGGAAACCTGTTTCCAGCACTCACATTTGTCCTTTCAGAAGCTTTTCTCACTTTCCCTCCCCTTGCCTCAGCTTCCTTATCTGCAAGAAGGTAACAATAACAGTGGGTTCCTTTGGGAGGGACTTTGACAGTGACAGATAAAAACAACAGTAAAATAATCAACTCTAGTATCATTGCAGTAGCTGTGAGAGCTTTAATACTTATGCTGGAACTCTGATCTCAAGGAGCTTTACTCTTAATTGTCCATGTGCCTACGCGACAAACGGTCAGTAAGGAATCGAGCTGGTGTCACGTGACCAGACATCTTTTTTTGCTATCCTCAAATGGTTTGCATTTTGGTTTAGGGATGGTTTTCTTCCTAGACAAAACTACCATAATCCTTTGGTAATGCTTTTAAGGGGACAGTGAAACGATCAGGTGTAAATATTCTTTATAAAGCAGTAGGGATTCCTACAGGATAAAAGCCAATACTAAATATCAAGCACAAGATATTATTGTACTATAATGCCATTTTTTAACTAGCAGGCATTACCACCGTCGCTGCCAATATCCTTGAAAGTATCAGTTACCCAAAGTGAAAATGGTGACTACTGGTAGCGCTCCAAATAAAGATGCAGAAACCTGGCAGGTCAAGTAAGTATGCTTCCAGTTGTAACTCATTTGAGATGACTGTGAAGCACGTGCCGATGTCTCTCCTACCGCTCTTTAGATAATCATTGTCAAACTTTCCACAGGAAAAAAGCCCAACAACTTATTTTTCCCCAATAGTTGCTGTTAAGTTAATGATTAAACTCAATCTCCCTTTTGTTCTCAAAAAAAAAAAGGCATCTAAAAAAGGCAAGGTTTCAGATAAAAATCATTAAATAAACTTTAATTTAAATTAGGTTTTTACTCAGTGGTATAATTAAACAATAAGCAATTAAACATAATAGGATTTTTTTTTCTTGATATAAACTACTCTGTTACCCTGAAGTTCCACGTCAGCTTAAAAGGACATGTGACAGGAGACACAGAATAAAGGTATTGGCTTTAATCAACCTGTCTCAGCGTGGGCTTGTATTAGACACAGCTTTCAGAGAGCATTCTTCCTTGAACTTTGGACAGAAGGAAAGTCTTTATGAGAAAACCTCATCCCTCTGAAGAACAAAAGCCAATGCAGATAGTCCCTGAAAATGACCATGCTTCTTTTTCAATTGGCAGTACCTGTCTGATGGTGATACTAAGGGATAGCATCCCTCATTGCGACATCCTGGCCATCTGGGACAACGGCCCAAATGAGGAGCTGGTTTTCTGCTACACACATCCACAGATGCTATCGCACAGCTAACCTGAGCACCTAAAATCTCACTACTCAACATTAATCTATTTCAGATTTCCTGAATTTCGTCATCTCTTTGTTTAAACTTCTTCTAGACCCTGAAAACAAAGATTTATTTTAATGATGCTTAATATCTCCCTGTAGACCTCAGTCCACCCCAATATCCACATCTCAGAGAAGTCAAGCTTACCAGCTCCCATTTCCCAGGACAGTGCCAAGCATCGGGCCAGAGAATAGTCTGAAAAATAAGTATCATCTGCCCTCTTTTTAAACCTGTGTTAGAGAAAATATGAAACACAAAGGACATAAGACCAAAACAATTCCTCAGCTGAGTGCCTGATGTCCTAGGCTACATGTTAGTCATTGACACTTCACTGAGAGATGCAATGTAAATGAAATTACACTACACAACTATTTATGTAACATTGTATGTGTACGCACCTACATTTGGTCACCTAAAATTAAGAGAGTTCCTTGTACACCAGAATCCCATCCCTACTGGGAGGACACACTGCCTGCACAGGTGAGCCACCCCTGTGGCAGAGAACCTTCGGCACAGGAAGTTTGTGCTTTCTAATATTCTACCATGAGTTTGTGTGATGTCAACTTCCAGACATGTAGCCTTTGCTATCTGGTTTTGATGATTAAAGCTCTATCCACTACCTTATTTCTTAGGTATAAATAAGACACTGAACTTTGTAATCCTCCTTCTATCAAGCATACTTTCCATCATCTTTATCGGTGTATATTGTTACTAATATCAGACATTCCTCTGCCCCCAAAAAACTAAGACTATGTCCTTTCCTCAGTCCCAACACTTTGAGCTCAGGTTCAACGAGTTAATTACCTCACTATCCCCCATTTCTTCTAGAATGCCATCCTCCCACAGGTGTATAAAACACTGTTCAAAATGCCCGTGTGCTATGTATTCTTCTTTATTTATTAGTGTGTTGCTCTTTGTAGTGTCTGTACATTCTACCAGTTTTAATACTAATTTGCAGATGATGGGCAAAAGCACCAACTAGAGTCACATTTAGTACTGATTCCACCAGATATCCTTTAAAAATAACCTGAAATCTGTATCTGGCCTGAATCACAGCCTCTTTATGAGATACCAGATAATCACTACATAATTAATCTGAAATGCTTACTTTACAATGCTAAATTACCACAATTTTGTGTTATGAAAACTTAAATTTACATCTGTGTCTTTATAAATTATTTTTAATCTGGTAATCCCATGGGGAAAAAAAAAAATCAGATTTATTTATTTGGCAAGATCAATTTCACATAAAACTGTTTTGATGGCGAGCAATCATATATTCATCTTTTTCTTATCTGAGACCTCTCAAATAATATGTCCTTTCTGCATGACTGTTAAGACTTGTCACTTCCTAATAGCAATAAGTACATGTCATTGTCACATCATTGCTCAGGTTTATGTTACTTCTTATAAGTCCAAAATTAGCCAACTTAATTAGATCAACCAATAAAGATAACAAAAAAAAAAAAAAAGTCAAGAGTATGTAATACCATCTCCATATTTTGATACAAATACTTGTATTAATTAAAATTTATTGGAATATTCTTGTGGAAATTATTATGTACATTTGCCGTCTATTGTCTACGTATTACTAAAAGTAGTGTAAACTAACACAAAAGCATGAATTACGGTATGTTTGAAATTCATCAAACCTCTAACTTTTTACTGTTAAAAAAAAATGGTGCAATGGTGCAATGACTTCACCGTTAGCTCTGGATCTAATATTAAAATTTAGAGTATCTTTGTTAAACTAAATTAACCTTGTGGGGTAAGTTTTGGAAAGATCATATACTGGTTTTTGTTCCCAAAACATTGTTCTGTATGTTGGAGCACTGCTTTACTCACAACCTAAAGTGAGGGAATAGTTTACTCCTTGCCAAGAGCTTTGTAAATATTGATTTCAGCATGTGATTATAACCATGGAGGTAGAATATTGATCTACCCCTTGTCAGCAGAACAACCAATTTAGAAAACAAGTGAATTATTAAGAACACAAAATTGCCACAAGTTTTGTCAATTAGAAGAGATGATACTGCTGTTTATAGATCAGATGGGAAAGAATTTCCTCTCCTCAGTTTTTCTCTAAAGAAAAAGTCATGAAAGAAACAACAAAACAGAATTAGGAAAATACTCATAGGAGAATCATAAAATGGTTTGAGTTGGAAGGGACCTTCAAAGGCCATCTAGTCCAATCCCCCTGCAAGGAGCAGGGACATCTCCAACCAGATCAGGTTGCTCAGAGCCTCATCCAGCCTGGCCTTGAACATCTCCAGGGATGGGGCATCCATCACCTCTCTGGGCAACATGTTCTAGTGTTCCACCACCCTCAGTGTAAAAAAAAAATTCCTTCTATGTAGTCTACATCTACCTTCTTTTAGTGTAGAACCATTACCCCCTTGACCTATCACTACAGGTCTTGTTAAAAACTTTGTCACCATCTTTCCTGTAGGCCCCCTTCAGGTACTGGAAGGCTGCTATAAGGTCTCCCCAGAGCCTCCTCTTCTCCAGGCTGAACAGCCCCAGCTCTCTCAGCCTGTGCTCATAGGAGAGGTGCTCCAGCCCTCTGATCATCTTTGTAGCCCTCCTCTGGACCTTCTCCAACAGGTCCATGTCCTTATGTTGGGGGCTCCAGAGCTGGATGCAGTACTCCAGGTGGGGTCTCACCAGAGCAGAGTAGAGGGGCAGAATTACTTCCTTTGACCTGCTGGCCACGCTTCTTTTGATGCAGCCCAGGATACAGGAATGTTGTTAGTATCAAACTGTATCAGGACAGGCTAAGAGGATTTTCCAACAGAAGTAAAAGAAAAAGGATGAAAAATTACAGCAGACGTGGATTTAAGTAAAAGGGGCTTATGGTAAGGTAGATCAGTATTGACTGTTGCTTTCTGGGATAAACAAAAACTAATGGTTGGCTCAATCTTGAATGTAAACAGTATGTCACAGAAAATCCTATTTTATAGGTCAGGCATGGCTGAACACCATAGAGGCCAATGGAGGATGGTTAATATGGTCAGAAAACACAGTAGGTCAAAATTTTGCTCTCAGTTCCAGCAGCAAATACCCATACCTCTGTGGTAACACTCTGTATTTCTGTAAATGAAAGTTTAGCATGTACCCAGGGACTGAATTAATCAGTATGTTTATCGGGTAATTATATGTAATTATTAAAACTTTTTCTCTATATTAGTATGTATTTTGTATAATTTGCATCAATTATATAATATTGGTTACAGTTAATTATAAGAATAATAATTAACTTCAGTTACTGTATGAAAAGGAAAACGGTATAGCAAAAAAAATAAATACTTAATTGTACTGAATGTGGAAGATTAGGCACATATTCAGGACCGGATTGCTCTGCCAGACTTGATCTCAGTGACGTCTATGAGATCCTCTCCCAAAGGCCTTGAAAGAACTACTACAAATGAAATGAAGATCAGGTTTTGTACTAAGGAATGCTCAGATTTTATCCCTTCCTTTTGTTATCACAGGATATTTTATACGCTCTGAAGATAAGAGATTCTTTTGTGATGAGACAAAGCACTCACGAATATAGTGTAAAAAAGAAAGCCCTTCAATGAGGAGGAAGAGTAAATGATGAGGTCTTATCCATCCCTTCTGTTTACGGCATGAATTCAGCAAGCAAACCCAGATGAGCCATTCATAAGCATCTTCCTCTTCAGAGGGAGTCGCAATATTTCAGTAAGGCAGGGAAAGGAAAATCGCATTAAAAAGAAAAAAACAGTAATGTGAAAATGTAACACTGCAAGGATGTCATTCATTTAAATAAGTCATACTTTTTTTTTTTAACTTTGCTCTGACATTTTAAGGCTGAATGCTTTTATCATGACAAGCGATCCTTAAAGTCCTAACTTTGCAGCAGGCTGGTGAAGCTGTAGCACAGAGAACTTCATTCTCATACAGTTCCATCTGTAACTCAAGACTTAAAGTTAACTTTGCCGCCCATAACATATGGTAAAGGTAGAGAAAACGAAACAAAATAAAATTTTTAAAACAGCTGATTTTGACTGATGGCAGTTCAGAAGACACAACAAGCTGCCAGCAGCCAGCAGCTCCCCTCCAATCCTTTATAAAACAAGACAGACATTTGCAAGCCTGTTGTGAGGATCAGCTTATCAAGCCACTAATCATGAACAACACCAAGGCATCATTAATATTTTAGCTTCTATGCTTCATTGAAGCACTAGCAAAGAAAATGCCTGGAGTGACTAATTCCAGCTATGAAGTAATTTTTAAAGAAACCACTTAAAGTAAGGCAATGTTTCCTTTTATCGAAAAGAAAAAGAAGCACTAGGATGCCGGTATACAAAGTGGCAGAAAAGTTATACTTTGATGCCCCTGAGTATTTTCTTTATTGCTAACTGTTTTCAATATACAGTGAAAAAGCTCTCATATTTTCAAGAAATGGTTTCACTCCTTTTATCCTTTACAATCTTCAAAAAGCTCATTTGCAACCTGCCCATCATGTCTAGCATTTTGAAAGAAATAAACTGCACATTTGGCGCTCTGCACAACAAACTATCTATGCATGAGGAAAATGTTTTTCCTCATCTATAAATTAGGAAATTATTTTGAAAATAAAGGGCTTTTTCTAATGACAAGTCTGCATTCAGGACCTCCTGCTAGTTGAAACCCAACCTTAGCAGCAGATGTCCTGCTGGGGCTCATTTCAAGAGACTTCCAATCAATTTCTGAAATCTTTTCACCCAGTGTATATTAAATATTTCGCTATTCAAACACTCTCTCATGCTAACCTAGTAATACAGACAGGTAAGAGCAGTTTTCACTCATTTTTACATCAGCTCACACAAGAGTGCAATCCATCTGAGATGCTGACTGCCCTTCCCCCGCGTTCCTTGGGAAAGTAGAGTTTGCTCTCGACCAAGTAGCGCTGCTAAAGGAATGCAATCATTTTGACTCCCTGATGCTCTTAAATTTGGATAAAATCTTACATAAATGCCCCTGATTGGCTGAGTGATATCCAGAGTGCCACGCACACATAACGCATAGAAGTGTGTGTCAATTCTCCAGTGAACTCTGCATCTACAGCTTGCCTCTACTAGAACCACAGTTGAGTACCTTGCTGTTAGATAGGAAAAAGAATTACCACTAGAAAATTTTTTAAAATGTCAACAATTTGTAAACCAAAACTGTACCCAGATATGTTTAGCTGAGAAATTTCCTTCTTGCCCAGTAGTCAGTTTTTTCCATGTGCTGCTTTTGTGGCTAAGACATGAAAACATTGAATCACAGAATGGTTTGGGTTGAAAGGGACCTTTAAAGGTCATCCAGTCCAACCCCCCTGCAAGGAGCAGGGACATCTCCAGCCAGATCAGGTTGCTCTGAGCCCCGTCCAACCTGGCCTTGAACATTTCCAGGGATGGGACTGTGATTAGAAGACATGGTTTCATTTCCTCTCTACGTAAAACGCAATCAGAAGGAGCAGAGAGGAGAAAGCATCTGAGGAGGAGTTGCAGAGGCAGCAAGATGATGCACCCAGGGAGCCTGTCAAGAGCGTTGTATCATGCAGTTCTATCGCAGTTTAAATGGCTTTCTGCTCACATTTGCACAATATGGTGAAGAGAAACATATTTCACTTCTTGATCTGAACAGACACAACTTTTATTACTGGCAGACTTGTCACTTTGAGTGCAATGTACTGAGTGTCAAACAGTTACAAAGCTGCATCAGTACGAGTAGTTGAAAACAACAGTGACACAACTGATTCGGGTTCTTGCCAAAATAATGCTTTTCTGGAAGCCTTGAGTTAGCTACAGGAAAACAAATGGAGATGGAAAGAGGTGAAACAAAAGAGAAAGTAATGATTCTCAAGGAAATAAAATATCAGACTGATAATGACTGCAATAATAAGGTAAGACATTGTATTGATTAATATTTGGACATTTACAATATCTCTGTATGGCAGGAGTTCACTCTGCTAAATACAATATAAAAACACTATCTCTGCTATCCCTAACTACAGCTCTATTTCCTTCCAGAAAATCTTTCATGCCTTTAGGTGAACGAGAATCTCACTTTTTACTTCAGCACAATTTTCTTGTAAATAGATACCAACAAAGAAACATGGAAAGACTGCAAGAAAGATGTAATTTTATTTTTAATCCTATCACAGAATAAAATTGATGCAGAATCATGCTAATTTTTATGAGCTGCTTTATACCTATTGCACAGAAGTCTTTGCCCTGCAGAATTTATAATCAAACAAAAAGTTAAATATGAGATGCAGTAGTTGCACATCAGGACAAAAACAGCTGCCTGCTTCAATGCTAAGCTTATTTTTTATATTTTGTTAGACTTGTACCATAGTGTCAGAAAGAAAAAAGTTGGTAGTTTACTCTAGATTATTGTTCAACTGCCCATAAAATTGTACACTACAAAGAAATCTTTCAAAAATTACATTGAAAAGGATCCAAACCAATTTAATTTATCCATTTGAGAAAAGAAAAATCAATTTAAGGAAACTATTTTCCTGTATACTATTACACTTTATAATAGTATAAAATAGAAACTCCTGAAATGTAGTGGTGTTGCTGGAGACCCACACTTTTAGAAAATACCTACTTCAGTTAAGTACAGAGGAGCCTGAAATGCTTGACAAGCTGTAATCAACATCGTAGCGCTGCTTAGTTGTGTCTTAACTGTGCCATGTGTGATGCAGCAGCTGCAGAATGGTGACAATCAAATCCTGTCCAAATAAGCACACTTTGTACATCAGAAGTGTTGGCATGGCAACTCTTTGTAAACATAGTACAGTAGAACTTAGAAATTCCAGCCATTATTCAAGCTTCTACCATATTAAAGACAGAAAAAGAGAATAACCACTCTAAATTTTTAAAAGTTTCATGCTACCTCAACACGTTCTTGTACAAACTGGACTATTTATGGCTGACTTGACTTAGTTCAGCTAACAAAAGAAAGTAAAATATGGGATGAAATCCAAAGCAATATCGTAAGAACTTAGAACACACAGACCATTGCACTGATAGTTGTTTGAATGGATAATTTAAATTAAAAAAAATCAAATCCTATGGACTAAAATAGGAATAAAATTACTACTTCATGGTTGGCCCAGATGTATACTGAACTGCAGAAAGACTAACTGAAACCAATGCAACATTATTTCATCCTATATATTCGCTGTGGCCAAATTTTCAAACTCAGGTCCTCAAAAACAGTCAATATTAAATCTCTCTAGCATTGTGTCTCTACATTACAGCATCTAAAGAAGCAGACTGCTTTCCACACAGCCTTATCACCTGCAGTTGCATAAGACAAACTAATGAAATAAATCTAATTGGCACACTGCACAAAAATATCAACTGTGTAAATATGAACATCAGTGTTTTCATTCAGCCAAAGCTAAATACCACTTAGGCTCCTCATCAAATAAAAAATTGCTTCCTACAGATGAAATAAAATTTAAAATTACTTACATGTATTAGCACAAGGATAAATAAAGACAAGTGTCTGAATGACAGCATTTAACCTAAGTGTCAGACACAGAGCAGCATGACTTCAAGAACAAAAATAAATCCCCGGGGATTTGGAATACCCTCGCATAGCAACAGAAAAACATTAAGGAAAGAAAACTGTCTCACCAGGATCTAAACTTTCTCAAATATAAGTGCTTTTAACATTTGAAATTTCAGATCTGGACTACTTATGAAGATCAAATTTTGAATTATATTTTCCCTATTCTACAGAGTTGAGTCTTTGGCTGCCAAGAAGTGAATAGCTACATGAAGGAACTTTAACATTTCATCCAACATAAATGAATTTGACAGTTGAATGCTAACCTAGAGATGGTGAAAACCAGAACAGCAGAGTTCAGTAACATGCAGATCAGAAGGAAAAACAGGTGATGGGAACAATTTGAAAACTGATCTGATTAGTCTGTAAAAAAAAGAAAAAAGAAAGGAAAAGGAAAAAAGAAAAGGAAAGAAAGGAAAAAAAGAAAATGTAGAAATATAGTTAGATTTTGTGGATGATGATGTTTCAAAAATTCAATGACTAAAAGCCAGACAAAACTGAACAGGAAGTGAAAAATAAAGCTTGACAAACCTATTTATTTTGGTTTATAAGCCTTTGCTTGAAATTAAAGAATACTGCATCTTACTCCTATAGACTTTTGTGACTTTCAGTTGGGTTAAGGTATCAATCTCATTCAATGAAAGATATTTCAATACATGTGGAAAATAAAAATCCTACCTATGCTAGCTGTATCAGGAACAGATGAAGAGATTCTAAACGGTAGGAGTTTAAAATAAAGTGAGGTCTATGTTCTGCATCCTTATTGCACAGAAGCATTTTTAAGGCCCTGGTCTTGAAAAGCATAATACGGAAGAATCAGTGCTGTTGATTTCACTGCCCTAGGGGTCTGTTTGTGAAAGTGGGAGCTCTTCCTTTAGATTTTTAATATAAATGCTTTTCACAAATCTTTGGCAACCAGAAGAGCACATAGGCATAAATAATGGATATGACATTATACAGGTCTATATATTTATCTTCTTTAGATAATAGGAAGGATTAAGACTGTACAGGCAACCTTGATTTCAGGATTTCTTGACATCAAAGTTTTATAGCAAAATTAAGGTATTGCACGAGATAACACAATTCAAGACCAGACTTGAATACAAAACTGCATGCTACCTATTGAATATGCTTGACTTTTTAAAAATAATGGCAACTTTTCCAGATAGACATCCAAAGGTAAGAGGAATTACGTTTCCACCACATTTTTCAATGTAAATGGAAGCCTCCAGAAGAACTCAATTGAAATTGATGCAGTGATAATTAATATGCAAATGATACACATCTGTTCCCTCAGGATGTCACAATTTAATTTATTTCTTAATAGGAATGTGCCGGACATGAAACATACTGAATCTATTTCTGTTTATCATTTTGTACTTCTACAAAAGCAACCCAAGAAGTGTGCCTGCTTTCAGCAGCATTTCTATTGGCATGGACTAGCTTCGATATGCATCAGCCGTTTCTCTTTCATCTCTTTATTTGCTCTTTTCATCTCCCACTCATAGAACTTCACAGAACCAGTTTTCTTTGCTGTTAATGGAGTACGAGAAGGAATGAAAATTAAGTTGGTTTTTGGTTGGGTTTTTTTTTGTATGCAGAAAAGAAGATCTACCCATGCTTTCTTCAACGTCCTATGTGTCTTTCTCCATCAGATAAAGTAACTATGCTAAAGAATCACAACTGGTTATCAGTAAGAAATTCCTGGGGAAGATTTTCAGCTTCATTTATTGGTTTAAGCCTGAAACGCAGCAACGATGCATAATGTACATAATATGCTTTTTGCTACACAGTCATTTCTAACTTGAGTGCAATGAAACATCTCACAAATGCTCTTTAATGAGAAATGTTTTTTCCAACTTGTGCATGGCATAGGCGATGTCAATGAAGACTTTCATAACACTAAGAAAGAAGAATCACAATACTATTAAATGTTAAATTACCATTCAGGCAATAATTTCTCAAAGAGTCTATTTCCATGTTTTTTAAAAAAATTACTGAGAAACTCTCCCCAGAGAACTCTGCTCCCCTTGATAATCCACTCTGCTCCTAAAGCTCCCAACACAGCTCTGCTCCAGCACGCTACTAGACATCTCACCTCGCTGGTTCCCTTTCTTGTGTTCTAACAAACTGAGCAACCAGTTATAACTCAGCGCTGTATTGGGTTTGTGCAGCAGCTTCTGCGAGAAGCTGCTAGAAGTTTCCCCTTTGTCTCGTGGACTCAGATGGGTCTAGGATGGACCCGCTGCTGGCCATGGCCAAGCCAACTGGTGACAGAATGTTCAGTAATAATGCCTCTGTGATAACGTATTTAAGAAGGGGAAAATAATAAGAAAGTGAAGAGGAAGAGAGGGGGAGGCGCGAGCCTTGTGGGCCTTGTAGACCTCGCTCTCTGGCGTCCTGCCGGGTGGCCGACTGGGCCCGACTCAGCCCGGCCCGACTGCAAGCAGTGGAGAGGAGATGAGAAGTGAAGAGAACCTGAGAGGCGTCTGCCTGAGCCGGTTTGTGAAGAATTTCTTCTGAGAGGAATGGCTGCCAATGCCAAGGTCAGTGAAGAAGGAGGGGGAGCAGTAATGCTGCTCCTGGCCAGAATTCCCCTGCAGCCCGTGGTGCAGCCCATGGTGGAGCAGGCTGTGCCCCTGCAGCCCATGGAGCCCACGGAGGAGCAGAGATCCCCCTGCAGCCCGGGGAGGACCCCACACTGGGGCAGGCCGATGGCTGAAGGAGGCTGTGGCCCATGGAGGGCCCACACTGGGGCAGCCAGTTCCTCAGGGGCTGCACCTTGTGTAAAAACAACCTGTGCTGGAGCAGTTCCTGAAGGACTGTAGCTCGTGGGAGGGACCCTATGATGGAGCAGAGGATGAATGTGAGCAGTTCTTCCCCCAAGGAGGAAGGAGTGGCGTAAAGCGATGTGTGATGAACTGACCGTAACCCCCATTCCCTATTCCCCTTCCACCCCGTGCTGCTGGTATTTTCATTACACTATTACTATATTTAATCCCAATACTAATTTCAGACAGATATGCATGAATGTAGATGCAAAACAAAGGGTTTGACATGACATTCAAAAATGACGTGACAAAGCATGACATTTTAGGACAAGTTTGTAACTTGTTTGTAACTGAGTAATCAACATCATTATATATTTTAAGTGACACTATTTTCTAAGAGCAACTTAACCTGCAAGACCAATAGCATTTTATGAATACTTTATTAACCGTAGGAGTGATGTTTACCTAACTAGTGTTTGCAAGCTGCTCTCCAGACATGATGCAGGCATGTGAAGCACTAGCATCAATTTTCCTCATTGGAAATGTCTTTGGAAAATAATTTCATCCCATTATTGCAGAAATAATTACTGAGAACTCGGTGATCTGTGACTGAGGCACTCCAACACACACCACTTCAGCAAGACGAACTATCTTCTTGTTGTGTTTTTGTCAGGACCATCTTGACAAAACCCAGCAATTATTAAAAGAATTAAAATGGGAACACTGTGCTAAAAAAAAGAAGCAATCAGAATTGACTCTTCATGTCATGAAAAGCAGACCACATTAAGATCTAGTCACACTAAGAAACGAAAAAAGTGTCCACAGGCCTGATAGTACATCCCTTTCTGGAGTTTAACTGGGCTGAATTTGGAAGACTGAACTACCCTCAAGAAGCACCTCTACATACTATCTGCATCATCATCAGATATTTCAAAGATATGAAACATGCTTATATAAACAGCCTTGGGAATGTTTTAGATGTATTTTTTAAATTAAAAGTTTGTGTAATTTTCTGTCTGCAGTAATGTCTTTCACTTTACTAATTATTATCTGTTTCTCTAATTTTTTGCTGCAACCACTACTTGAGCTGAGCACATAGGAGAGATCACAGCGCTGGAAGCAGAAATGAGCTCCTCTAGCACTCGAAGTTGCATTCATTCCTTCCAAAGGAAGCTGATGGCACTGATGCTCCTACTCTTAGCATGACAGGTAAGTGTCTAATGTTGAGCTGAATGAGTCTGGTTTTGCGATTTAGACTAGATAGGGTAGATCTGTGTGACTCAGGACAAAATAAGCTAAAATATTGTGCAGTTCTAACACACACTAAAAGAGCAAATTTTGAAATGTTTTGAAGTCTGCAATTTTGAGTCTTTCCTGAATGGTAACAGGCAACTGTTGGTTTCACATTTTGGAAGATTATTTTGTCATTTACTTTTATACTGGAACTGCTTATATACAGGTGCTATATATCTTAGTTTTTCCAGACTTTTCCTCTTTTTTTCCTCCTCCCTTGTTGGAAGCAATGCCTGGAAAGGGGAATAAAATAACATACACATCATACACACACACATATATATACATGAACAGTTGGAAGATCAATATTTTCAAAAGCAAAAATCCATATCAGCTTAGAATAAAAATAATTTAGTAATATGAAGTAGATAGAGTTGCATAGACAGATTAGAAGAGCACAAGTAATTTAAATGGCAATATTGAACACAAGATAGAATAAAGGTTAACTTCATAAAGTCCAAATCAAAGAGCACAAGAAGTACTTGCATTAACTTGGCAATATAAACATTCACCTTTTTCAGTGTGACGTTGTAGCTGATGAAGGTTTAATGGACTGTGTTTTCTCTGCCCTGATTTCTGTATGCTTATAAACTGAGTGACAGGAATTTAACATATTGGAACCATGGTAGCTACATCACACTAGAGTATGGTTGTAACATATGCGCAATTCTGAAAGGTTGGCACTGTGAACACCAGCATTATTAACAACATAAAAATCCACATTGTATACCAGCCTTGACACCCTGTGTCTAATTATCTCAATACAGGGATTCTTTGTAAGTGACCTAAGAGTGTCCCTTTGTCTCTAGACCCTGAATTGTTCAACTAGCACCAGGGGAAAGGGACATTAACTGCACCTTAAGAGTATCAGGCAAAACCAGAGTATAATGAGTCACTTGTGTGCTAAATCGCACTGATTCTCTAGAACTCCAAAGTACCTAATAATTAGGATATCTCTTGAGAGCACTTGGACAAACAAGTAGGTGGCAAGAACATAAAATGGTAACAAAGGAACATCTGATTTTCCCAGTGTGTGTATGCGTCACCAGCTCAGTGGCCATCCCCTACAGAGCAGATAAGGCACCATCCTTATACCAGCCAGTATAACGACAATGTTTTAGATCTCTACTAGACAAAAACATACACACTAGTATTGCTTCTTCATAGAGGAAAAAAGCTATTCATGCAGAACAGGGTAAACAGAAATACCTGTTTGTCCAAATTTAAAATATAAAAGTGAGATTTAACATTGATGAAGCCTCACAACTATTATCTGGTTTCCAATAGTAGAATGTAGTAGTTCAGTTCCGCCATCAATATATCATATCTCAATAGAAAATTGTCATATGAGAACATGGCAGAATATTTTACAAGTCAGGAGATGACAAAATGAAGGTTTCTCATCTGAGCTAAGAGAAGAATCTGTTGCTACAAAAAGACAGCACAGAATTGTATTGTGAATAAACAGAAATACTTGGCCTTTAAAATCACTGATACATTTAAAGTAACTTTTTTTCAGCTGTTTTGCATGCAATTAGCATCAATAATGGTACTTTAACACATAATTTAATTAAACATGTAAAGCATTAAATATGATTTTGTTATTATCAGATAAAAGTCCACAGCCTTTGTACACAGCGAACGGTGTAGGGTCTCTGGACTTGTCTGGATCTGTATTAGCCTGAGCTGATTTTAGCTTGTTTTAACCGTGAAAGCCATTCTCTAGCCATCAAACAGTCCAATTGACTTTTGCCTAATTTGTTTTAGCTCAATTCTGTGAATACAATGTATGTTAACAATCCAGAAAACTCATGTACCTACCGAGTAACCCTGCATTGTGTATCGCAGTTTCTCATTGTGTATAGCTTTTCTGTAATAATTTGTTTGGACTACGAGTTAGTATCATAACTGGACTAATAATGACTGCACTGTAGTTCTACTCATAAAATATTAGACTTAATTAAATCCTTGCATCTGTGTATAACATGTTCTCTCTTAGTCTATAGCAAAACTTGAGTGAAATTTAGGAATAAATTCTAATTGGTACTAGAGCCAACTGTATGTATCATTTTGTGTTCTATTATTGTATCACAATAAAGAAGACATTACTGATCACAGAACTTCTGACTTAATACACTGTATGTTGGTTTCACAATGCTAAACCACCAACAATTTCAGAAGAGACTTCCGATAATTTAATTTAGATCAACAGCATTTTGTCATTTGCACTAGTCCACTTCCATACCTGAATTTACAGTAGCTGTTAAATATTTTTCTTTCTGATATAGTATCACACAGGCACTATGACTCTTGTTCCTTCACTACAATAAATATCTTTCTCTTTCCTAATATAAGGATTAATCTTTTCCATTCCTCCCCAGGAAAACACTACAGCACCCAGATTTACTCACCCATCTTATGCGTCAGGATCTATAAAAAACACACATGAAGGCTCAGTCCCTAACCCTTCATTCAATTCATTGGTTTGGGATCAGGCCAATAGCTAGGAAAATTATTTTTGCTAAACAACTAATTAAAATGTTCATTTATTTAAAATTGTTTACTATCTACTGATAAACATCAGCATTTATGGAACAGAAAAACCCTACAATTACATTATAGTTTTCAGCTTTCTCATACACAAAGGTCAGTGGAATGAGATGGAAACTGAATGACAATTGCAATTTGATCCATAAAACATAATTACTATATGATTATACAGCATTTCAGTATAAACACAGGGTAATTAAACGAGACTTAATTTGGATGTTGCAGCAACTCTACCACTGTCAGCATTGCACAGTGTAGCCTGGTTTGGGTTTTTTTTTTTTCTGCCTTCACTTCTGAACTGTGAAGGCACTGTCTTTTAAAGAACTCTATTTTATACTGAAATACACTTTTTGCTAACAATTGATCTTCTCATAATTCCTAAAAATATTCTCACATGTCCCGGATTGTCACAGTACCCATCCACTTCCAGACAAACTTTGGGAGAGTGCAAAGCCCTGCGCTAAAAAGCCAAAGCTGCATACCGTACTGGTGAGGACCGTAAGGCTGGGAATCAAACAAGGACTTATGCCCTGCTCCAGCTGTACCTCATCTATTTTTTTACAGGTTCGGAGTCACTCACAAAAAGTATATGGAGTGTTTTTAATACAACACCGCTACACCACTTGACATTTCAGAATAAAATTTGAAAAGCAGCATACACACGTACCATATGAACAACCTGGAGTGGATGTGACTTACTGGCTCTGAAAGCACAAGGCCTGAAAGAAACGTGCAAAAGCACAAAAAGTTGCAAGAAAAAAAAAAAGAAAAAAAGTTCCTTGGACTATTCTCTGCATTACACACATTGCAAAGGAATTCTAGTACATGAAATCTAATCACATTCCCAACATAGCAGTTGAAAAATCGATTCAAATGCCTATTATAAGGAAAAGTATTGTATAGTTTTGAATCCTCTGCTGCCTCGTAGAAGGATAAGAAGCTATTGCCTGTATCTGAAAAACAAGTTATTTGAAAAGAGAGACTGATGACAGAAGTTGAACCATCACCTTACACTACTGTAGAATGTTTGTTTCCCACTTAAGGAAACCTCGGGTCTTGAAGCCTGCACTTTGAAATGAGAAATCCAAATGCAAAATGTAAGGTCCAAGTTTGTTTGTCCCCAAAAGCATAAGTACAATATTGAAGTAGATTAAGAGACAAATTGTGCAATCTCAAAAAAAACATAAGCAGATAATGCAATTAAATTTTTGAGTGCAGATGCACACAAAAAAAATCTGGTTTTTTTCAGAAAATAAAAATTTTTACATATGTAAAGTAAGAAGCTACATCAATTCAATATAATCAATCCATGCATTGACCAGCTTTGCATATGAAAGAGCAACAATCATATTAAACTGCCTTAGTCTCCGAGAACCTCATGAAGTTCAACCAGGCCAAGTGCAAGGTTCTACACCTGGGTCAGGGCAATCCCAGGCACAAATACAGGCTGGGCAGAGAATGGATTGAGAGCAGCCCTGAGGAGAGGAACTTGGAAGTGCTGGTGGATGAGAAGCTCAACGTGAGCCGGCAATGTGTGCTTGCAGTCCAGCAAGTCAACCATATCCTGGGCTGCATCAAGAGGAGTGTGGCCAGCAGGTCGAGGGAGGTGATTCTGCCCCTCTGTTCCGCTCTGGTGAGACCCCACCTGCAGTACTGTGCCCAGTTCTGGAGCCCCCAACATAAGAAGGGCATGGACTTGTTGGAGCGAGTCCAGAGGAGGCCATGAAGATGATCAGAGGGCTGGAGCACCTCTCCTATGAGCCCAGGCTGAGAGAGTTGGGGCTGTTCAGCCTGGAGAAGAGGAGGCTCCGGGGAGACCTTATAGCAGCTTTCCAGTACCTGAAGGGGGCCTACAGGAAAGATGGGGAGAAATTCTTCAGCAAGGCCTGTTGTGGTAGGATGAGGGGTAATGGTTTTAAAATAGAAGGAAGCAGATTCAGACTAGATATAAGGAAAAAAATTTTTACAATGAGGGTGATGGAACCCTGGAACAGGTTGCCCAGAGAGGTGGCGGATGCCCCATCCCTGGAAACGTTCAAGGCCAGGTTGGCCGGGGCACTGAGCAACCTGATCTGGTTAGAGATGTCCCTGCTCCTTGCAGGGGGGTTGGACTGGATGACCTTTAAAGGTCCCTTCCAACCCTAAGTATTGTGTGAAGATCATTTGATTATGAGAGAAAATGCGATGCTGGCATCAGGAAGAAACATTTCCAGCACCATCAGCACTCCCCTACTCCTAGAGGTAACAGGTCTCCAGGAAAAAAAAAAATGAAGGTATCATCTTTATCCTGCCATTCAACTGTTTGGCCTCACTTCTCTGGGCATAACCTCTCCTTGTAAAATGTTTCTTCCCTGTCTGAGCTCCAAAAATTCCCAGATCCCCAATGGACTAGTTTAAGCTTTGCCATCCTATCTCCTCATCTCACTCAGTTAGAGGTCAGGCAAATAGATCACCTCCTCTGCAGCTCTCTGCAGTGGTGCTGCAGTCAACACCAGCACCCACTACCAGAGAGCAAATAAAATTACCAGCATTTTTTCAAAATCTTGCTCCTTTGCATTATAGTTTGCTCAATTACTGCTCTATACTGATTACAAAGGTTGTAATCAAAGCCAAAGCGTAATCTTTTGAAAAGGCTATGGAATTAGGAAATTAAGGGAACTACAATTATATACTCAATTACACAGTTTCATTATTTAAAAAAAACTATAGTGCGGTAAGAAACTCAATTCTAAATTATGAGCTCTAGTAAAATACTTCATCGTATGTTCCAGATCAATTTAAGGTCAAACTAATTTACATTTTAAGTAACTCATTGTTTTTTGACTTTAAATAAGTCCCAATATTCTGGTGCAACTTTTGAGTTCAGAAAGTAACTAACTAGAGAATGAAATTATCCATCTCAAAAAGTTCACATTCATCTCTAAAGAGAAGATCACACACTCAAATCAAAACCATTCCTGTACTCCAAAATGTAAACAGTATCCTCTGTGCAAAAATACCCCAATACAAGTCTAAAACAACTGAACAGGACTTCTATCAAAATGGCAAAAAGTAAAAAGACAGGTAAGTTTAGCTTTGCAAACTTACAGGTATTAAAGATGGAAGAGTTGTTTAGATACAGAAGCTGAAAAATATGTTTGTTTTTGTAAATTCTTTTGCTCTCAAAACATGTTCTTATTAGCAATGATTCAGTCTCAGTATTTCTGCAAGTATAAATACTAAAACAGTCTCTTTCCTTTAAAATTATTTTTCCATGCTTTTTTATTTTAACAATATTTATGAGGAATTATTTTTTTTTTTTTTTTAGAAAATATGGAAATTTTATATTAGGAAACTGAAATTAGATAACCACCTATGTGCAACTCCAATTTTCCATGGTTCCATGCACACAAAAGAAATGAAAGAAGATTTTAAAATGTTATGCAGTATAGGGATTTCAAACGAAATTTGTGAGCAGAAAAAGAAAGGCAAAGGAAACAAAGAAATTGGTAACAAAAGACATCTTCAAACAACATACAAGTACAATCTCTCCCAAGCCATCTCAGGACATACAAGCAGCCAGCCGAAGCAGCGGGCGATACCAGAGATCACAGCACAGGTAAGTTCCAAGGAGAGCACAACAGAAGTATAACAGCTTTCTCCAAAAAAAAGCAAGTATTTTCCTGCAGAAAAGAACAGTAATAATAGAATTCTTCCTTATCTTTTCGTTTCCGGTAGTCTGGTGAATTGCATCAAAACATAGATAATACTTTCCTATGCAGGAGTTACTCTTTCACAGTCAAAGAAGAGCTATTCTTGAAGAAATTACTCACATCTCACGTGCATTACCCAGCTCTGAAAAATATGCACTATCCTTCTTTGGTTATACTGTCACCCACTGCTTTCTGTAAAGTCTCTTCAAGATGCTCAAATTTCAGAGCTACTTGAAGTGCATAGACAAGAAACACA
>WHYT01016048.1:33611-101842 GCA_009806455.1 Tetrax tetrax
TGAGCAGAAAAAGAAAGGCAAAGGAAACAAAGAAATTGGTAACAAAAGACATCTTCAAACAACATACAAGTACAATCTCTCCCAAGCCATCTCAGGACATACAAGCAGCCAGCCGAAGCAGCGGGCAATACCAGAGATCACAGCACAGGTGAGTTCCAAGGAGAGCACAACAGAAGTATAACAGCTTTCTCCAAAAAAAAGCAGGTATTTTCCTGCAGAAAAGAACAGTAATAATAGAATTCTTCCTTATCTTTTCGTTTCCTGTAGTCTGGTGAATTGCATCAAAACATAGACAATACTTTCCTAATATCACCATGCAGGAGTTACTCTTTCACAGTCAAAGAAGAGCTATTCTTGAAGAAATTACTCACATCTCACGTGCATTACCCAGCTCTGAAAAATATGCACTATCCTTCTTTGGTTATACTGTCACCCACTGCTTTCTGTAAAGTCTCTTCAAGATGCTCAAATTTCAGAGCTACTTGAAGTGCATAGACAAGAAACACAGCATCAGGACTTTCAATGACTCCTGATTCAAGAAGCATCACTGCCAAAGGACAGATTTTTCTCATGAGCCCATCTCCCCACAAGGAGAGATTTCTGGTACTAGGACTGTGTTATCTACAGATTTTTCAAAGTAAATTTTACAATTTCACTTCAACCTCATACACCACCTTTGCAGAAGCTCTGTCACTAGCAACTGGCCTGCAGTTGAACTCTGAAGACCGAAGAAGCAGAACATGTACATAATGTGTACTTTTGATACCAGCTGCTATTTCCATGATTTATAGTCTTAGTCTAGACACTACAGACTCTAGCCTAGAGTGTAAGAAATGCTCACCTGCTCTCTGCTGCTGTGTGAGAAATTCAATGAACCTGGCTTTATATAAGACTAGTTAGTCTGCTTCATAAATTTTCTCTCTCTAATGTTTTGTGGTCTGAATGAGAAATACAGACATATATCTGAATATATGCAACAAAACAAACTATATCATAATTTATTTTCCAATTTTTTTTTCACTGGGATATTATTAGAGAAAAATATTTTCATTCTCAGCTTGTGGGATAACTTTATAGTCATACATAAACCAGCAGGCAGCTTTACAGAAATGCTAGCCCTTTTCAAAATATCCTGTTTCAGAATAGCAAATATTATTGATATCCTAAATAGAAACTCTTCCTCCAGTTTTCTCTGAAGCATCAAAAGAGATTCAGCATGTCTAATGTTTGCTAACGCAACACACAGAAAATCAGCCTTAGATGAACTGTGCTGAATATAACCATACCAGCTATTCTAGGATCTTTCATTTGCACAGTGCAGCTATTCCAAGTGCGCTAAAGAAATACATTACAAACAAGTTAGCCACAGCTTGTCTCTGTTCCTTTTATTTAAGAAAGGACTTTCAAGTAGAAACATTACCTTGCCTGCCTGCCAAAGGATATAATTTGTTATTATGTTCCATATCCTGGCAAGTGCGATGGGCAATACTCAGCATTGTGCGTTGATCTGAACTCACTCCATGAATGCTACTAGATCTAGATTCATGGCTTTTAGATTCAAGTTGTGGCACCAAGACCCACCAAACCCAAGACCCTTTTGAGAAAACCTATCACACTTTTTTTTTTTTAATATATGCAGTCCTCTGTTACAAAGAACTTGAAGGCTGATCATCTTAGTGAATTTAAAATGCTACCTGCACTTTGGTAACCAAATCAGTAATAATCTATTCTTGCTTTATATTTTGCTATCAAGTATTTTGTTCATATTTAATCATACCAATTATTGCTATTGTGCTTACCCCTTGTAATTTTGTTACATAGATTGACAGTTATTTGAGCTAAAACAATTGCTCACAGTAATGTGTGTGTTTATTTTTATTGTGATTATCATTCCAGCTCTCTCATTGCAAGAATAAAGCACTCAAAGTTACGCATATACAGACCATTTAATAGCTAAGCTGTTATTTTTAGTGAGGTTCAATCACCTACTAAAGAACAAAACAAAAAAACCACTATGCAAAGAATGAAAAAGTAAATCAAAATAATGTTATCTTCTTATCTCTCTGATAACTGCCAATAAAAATTGCCATAGTAACGTGAAAAAATAGCTACTGTATTATTTATTTTCGCATTGAACTATCAGTTTTTTATTTTGCCAATGACTGGCTTTTAAAGACAGGTATCTTTACCAGCATGTATTAACAAGAAACTGAATCCCACAGAGCTGAACCTGGGCTGAAGTCGGAGAACGCTCGCCCTTCCACATACCCTCTCTCACGCCAGCACATCCTTGTCAAAATACAGAGATCAGAACCGCACCGATCCTTAAAGCCGTGGGAAACCAAGTTTCATACCGCAGCAAAACAATGCCCCGTGTCCTGTTCTCTGAGAATTTCAGTGGCCTTTTTGCTGCCAGAGGATACTGAGCTGATGGTTTCAGAAACCTCTTGACAATGACTCCAAGATCCTTTCCCAAGTTTTAATGAGGACTTCTAAGCTCAGCACTATTGTAAGCACAATTTAAATTGCTTTCTCCTTGATGCGTTACCTAACAATTTATCTAAAATTAATTTCATCTGCCAGCTATCTGCAAGCTTCTCATCTTCGCAATCTCCTTCAACAGTTCCTCACTCTTGGGATGGCACTCCACTACCCACAAGGTCTGATTACCATCTCCATCCTCACTAGACCTTATTTTTTTTAAAGACACTGAAATTGGACTGACAACCTGCCAGTCCTATGGTGCAAGGGCTGTTTGCAATATTAGTTCAAATGTTTTTGCATTTTAGTACTAAGCTTCTTTACGACTTGCAGGTGAAGAAAGTTAATGGAGAAAAGTAGGAACATAGAAAGAAGTTTGCCTCTTGCTGTGAAGGAAATCTATACAAATATAAAAAAAATAGAATTGAATTCTTCTCACCTAAATCTGGGTGCCTACAGACAAGCTACTTGTGTAGATTCCGTTATATTAAGTAGAGATCTAGTCAACATCATAAATTAAATTTTGGGTACAATTTACCTCACCAAATATGAAACTGTTCTTCAGAAAGCAAGATACATACTCCCCCCTCACACTCCACTGGCCATACGGATCAAAACTTAGTTCATGGTAGCAGGAGCCGACAGAACTAATTTAGTCATAAACACATGTAGAGATATGCAAGATAAATTGCATTCCTAGGTGATCTTCCAATAGTTAAAACTGGTTGAGAAGAATTTCTGCTTTATGACTGAATTTATTTATGAAAACTATATGCTTTATGACTGAATTAAAGATATTTATATTTAAAACAATGTAGGTTATCTGTCACTAAAAGCATGAGAGCACATGTAAATCTAATGAAGTTCGTGAGGATCTAAATAGACCATTATACACCATCCTCCCCTTGTGAGTTTAAACTCCATCTGAATTCATACAAGAAAAACTCTTGCACCTACGCATAAGACTATAGAAATGCTGCCCATGAGAACTTACATCCCAAACAAAACACAACAAAAGCACTTCAAGGGAAAGGAGGGAGACTGCAGAAGTGCAGAACGCTTGCAGAGGCAGCTGACAGCAATAGAATCTGCAGCAAAGCCACATGAAGAGCTGTACTACATTGTATCATGCCAACTATTCTGAAAAATAATATTCTAAATATTGAGTACTTATAATGAAAGAACACTTAGTTTTGACCTTAGTTTTTCCATCTTAACTCTTACCTTTCATTTTACCTGTAGAAATTCTGAAAACACATTTGTGCATTTAAAAACTAACGTAAAGAAAAACGACCTTGGAAATTATTCCGTTTCCAGATGAGATTTGAAAGATAAGTGGATAATTACTTGCAGTTTGTTAACAAAGCACCACCCATATTATTCCCTAAAATATTCTGTAGAAATATTGTGAAAATATTGTAGAAATGTAGAATGTAGAAATATTCTGTAGAAAATCTACAATCTCAAAATTCCAAGAGTGATAAATACAGTTGAGTCTTAAAGGACATCAGAAGTAGCTATGATAAATTGAGTATCTAGGCAGAATCAGAGATGACTGAGTCTACATATACAGAAGAAGTAAAATGTTAACCCAGATCTCCTTCTAGAAAGATCATGTAAGTCTGTAACAGTGCATGGCCTTTATTTACTCACTTATTAAAAGCTAAGGGAGGTAGCTAGAGCAAGGAAACAAGCAATATGTTATCTTCTCCATATTCTACACTATGTACTACTAAATGAGTCATAAACAAAACAGGAATAAACAAATACTATTTTTTTAAAACACAATAGTCATATTCTTCCCTCATATTTCATAGAATTGAGCTGTACAACAGGCCTTTTTCACAAGAATTTCATTTTTAAACATAACAGCAGAAGTCAGTGGAGATGCCACACCTAAGTTACAATATCTTCATGGGGCACCATCAACCAGTCTGGAGCATCTGACAGGACAAAACAGACTTGACATGAACGTTAAACACAATGGTACTGCAGAGATACAATGAGACCAAGCTACAGTTACTAGTAAGTCTGATTGATAAGATAAAATTTCCAGAAAGTAGTAACACATCTGAACCCAGCAGTAATTGGTTTTTGTCCTACAGTAGGTAACCATACATGATACTGTTGTAAGGGCAAGAAGATGAAGGGTAGAAAATTGCAGATGTGGCTAACCAAATAAATAAATATTGAGATTTTGCAGAACTCTGGTTCACCTTCTACTGGAAGAAGAATGCTGCCCATTTTGGATAGCCTCCATCTCACAAAAATAAAAACAAGTCTCCAGTGAAAATGGTATAGAAACACAGCACCTCAGGAAAACTAATAGGAAGGTGAAATAGTAAATGAGTAGGAAAATAAAATCCAAGGAAGATTAAGAGAAAGCTGGTTTGATGGACTACACACCATCTGCTACAATAAATCTAGAAAGGAGGATATAAGAACCTGGTCAGGTTGCAGTATTAAAAAACAAAACAAAACAAAAAAATCATCAGAGGGTAGGAAGAATAAGAATTGCCAAAGAGGAAGGGAAAAAAGAAGCAGTACTCATGTCATCAGTCACATTACGTGTTTTTAAATCACCAACAATATGTAAACAAATCATCATGAATATTTCTGACAAAACTTCTGACAGTAATGTATCAAATGTTAATCAATGCAATAAAGAGTGATTAGCCTCTTAAAAAACAAATTACTGAAGAGAAGAACTGTTTTAGTACAGGGTACCTTAATCCAAATACTGTGTCACAGACATCATCATGCCAGAACCTCAGGAAATAAATACCAGAATTTCCTAACTGGAAACTGCTGCATTCAAAGAGAAATAACTCAGTATTAGGTCTCATTTTGACAAAAAAAAAAAAACAAAAAACCCAAGTTGATCCCTGTCACTCCACATGAGTGACAGGTTAGTGACTGTATCTTCATTACCAACTACTGAACAGCTATTTTCAATGAAAGTCATTTCCTAAACTTTAGTCATCTAACACTTCTACCCTGAAATGGGGGAAAAAACTTGTTTACTGTCAGAGTTGTTAAGCATTGTGGGGAACAAAAAACTAGAGAAAGCAATCCTGACAGCTGGGGGACAGGGCACAGGATCCAGCCCTGGGACTCTTAGTGCAGAATGAAAGACTTTGTTTTACCGCCTTGGGAACTACGGCAGCTACCAGCTGAACGTGAGGCCAGTATTACAACCAAAAGTGATAACATTGTCGTAAACATGAAGGAAAATAAGTAAAAACAAGGAAGTTAATGCTCTGTACTGAAAATTATTTCTGTTTTGGCAGATATGAAAGAGATCTTATAAATATTCTTTTATACTCCGCATAAAAAAAAAGATTATCTTAAACAAGGACTGGAAAACATCTCCTACGCACAGTCTATTTAGTTTACCAAAGAGTACACCACCTATAAATTAATTATAGCCTGCTTGCATTAATACCTGTAACATAAAAACGTAGTAAGAAAGGATCCTTAAATCTAGCTGACGATAAGCAAGCATGTTAACTAAAAGTTGAAGCTTCATAAACACAACACAGAAAATGGAAAATTTTTAAACACACAAATAAAACAGCACGGGTAATAAGCCACTGGATTCATCTTTATAATCAACACAAACATGCCCGACACTTCAAGCATTTTTCTCCACTTTGAAGTGGACACAACTGGAATTACACAGGATGGCAGCTCCTTCTAGCAATTAAAAAAAGCTATAAAGAGCCATTTCTAGAACACTGAATCACAGGAAGGTGTCCAGTGAGACGCAAAACATAAAGGGTTCTGGTCACTCTCCTACTGAAGAACTGTTAATGTTGCCAAGCGATTCAGTTTCTTACAATACCACACCAGACTGCTGTACCTTCAGGAAGGTTAATTTATCTCCACTCCACAGTTTATTTGCCACAAAGCTGAATATGCATTAGATCTAAGACATCCAGATCAATAGAGTCACAAAAATGAATTATTTTAGTTTTCATTCATGATACCTTAACCTTTCCTTAACCTCAGCTAGCTGCCTTGCAATTTCTTTCTAGCTCATTAAATATTATTTCAGATTGAATTTGTTAAAAAAGTATAAAAATCACTTCACTATACAGACAGGGCTTTAATTTAAGCGGTGATATCCAAAATGATTACCCCGTTTTTCCCAAGAGTGACAAACCTAGAATAAGTGCTTCTGCAATCAAAACCCTCTCAGGTCTCTGAGCTGCATTTTAACTCTACTGGACATTTCCACAAAATATTTAACTTCTAGACTGCAACCTTGAAATAAGATCAACATTTTAAATCAAACTCCACATACCTTTAGAATGTACTATTTTACATTTAACTAAACAGTAATTATTTTAGCCTAGTCTGTATCTCTAAGCACCAGGTCTTAAAATTAAACTGTTACCATATTCTCAGTGAAAGGAAACGTAAACCATGTAACTGCAGCTCTTTTAGTCAAACCATTTAGACCTCATACGTAGAATATATTCTGTTGACTACTTGTCATGTAATAGCAGAGGCTCATTCCATGCGTTTATACTAGAATACTCTCGTTCCTTGCATCATACTACAGATTAATTATGTCAGGCTGTCGTAGTTCGGCCCCGATAGGGCTTAACATAATCTCTATTACCTTCCCCTCCCGAGCGGCACAGCAGGGAAAAGGGAATGGGGATCGCGGTCAGTCCATCACGCGTTGTTTTACGCCACTGCTTCACAGTTGGGGGAAGAACTCCTCACATCCCTCCCCTGCTCCTTCGTGGGGGTCCCACCCATACGCCACAGTCCTTCATTAAACTGCTCGGCGTGGGTCATCTCTTCCACAGAGTGCAGTCTCTCCAGAACGGCTGTCCCAGCGGGCCCTCCACGGGCCACAGCCACATTCAGGCCTCCACCTGCCCCAGTGCGGGGTCTTTCACGGGCTCCAAGTGGATCTCTGCTCCCCCATAGGTCTCCGTGGGCTGCAAGGGGACAACCCTGGTCGTCACCATGGGCTGCAGGGGAATCTTGGCCAGGAGCAGCATTACTCCTCCCCCTCCTTCTTCACTGACCTTGGTGTCTACAGCTGTTTCTCTCACTAGAAAAGTTCGTTCTTCACAACAGGCAGGCAGACCCCTCTCAGGATCTCTTCACATCATCCATCTCATCTCCTCTCCACTTCTTGCAGCCAGGCCAGGCCCGAGTTGGGCCCAGTCGGCCGCCTGGCGAGAGGCCAGAGGGTGAGGCCTGCAAGGCCCACAAGGCTCGCGCCTTCCCCTCTCTGCCCCTGCTCAGCTGCTTCACATCTTCTCTTCTCCTCTTTTTTTTTTTCTGTTTTCCCCTTCTTAAATACGTTATCGCAGAGGCGTTATCACGGGACATTCTGCTCCCAATCGGCTCGGCCCTGGCCAGTAGCGGGTCCGCCCTAGGCCTGGCCGAGTCCACTGAACAAAGGGGAAACTTCTAGCAGTTTCCTACAGAAGCTGCCACCTTAGGCCCCCCTCACCAAACAAACCACAACATTGGCTATTGAAACAAAACATAAAGGGAAAGGCATAAAAATAAAGATGAAAAAATAAATTAAATGCAGGAAAGTTACAAAACAAAAGAGGTCTGGATACTAGACAAAGAGTATATGAATACAGAACAGAAGACTGAGAGGCTTTTCCAACAAGGAGTAAAAATGGAGGTAGAGAACTGAAAGGTCGAGGAGGATGGTGATTGGCAAAATCATGGGCAGGTACCAGCAGAGTGAAGAAGCAGCAGTTCACAGAAATACAGCTGAACTGTGGCAGAAAGAAAGTGGCATCTGATCTCAACTGAGCAAAACCAGAGGGATTTAGTAAAGGCTACAAAGACAGAAGTGTGACAAGATGACAGGAATTCTGCTAACCTAGAGCATGAGAAGCAGCGCTGGGAGTCAGGGAAGAGGGAAAGAGAGCGGGCAGTGTGAGACCATGGTACAAGAGAACTGGATTTACTCCTAAGAAAGAGGGCAGTCAGACTTTTTGCAATATGTCAAAAATCATGTCAATAATAAACAAGGGCTGAAAGCTGACAATGGGAGAATAAAAATCTGAATATCTACCACATAACATATAGTACAGTATCTATATGCTAGTTAAGTTATTGGGAGAGCATGACTTTCATTCTGTGTATGGTTTATAATACGTATGTTTATATATAAAAATAATAAGTCATAACTGTTAAAAATAAATCTAGTAACTCCCAGTCGCATAACATGCACTCTTACTATAAGTACTGTCAACAGTTTGTAGAGATGGAAGAGTAACCAAAAATGTAATGACTAGCTCTGTAGATTTAGCCAGTGCTCCTGATCTGCCTGACTCACAAAAGTGTTAAAAAGGTAAAAATATGCACAGAGATCCCACTCTTCCTGGTTCTCAGAAATGGCAGCTGCCAGGAAGTGGCTAGATGCAGTTTTCTCCGCTATTGAGGCACAAGCTAAATCTGTTCAGATACCACAATTCAGAATATGGTATAATCAATCACATAAATAAGACTTGCCCAGAGAAAAAATGTCCCTATCTCCCCTCTCTCCCACCCTCCTTCCTCCCCAAGTAGGCAAAAGACAGATTCTGAAGCCAAATTTACTATTCTAGGGTCTTTGGATACAAGAAGTCATTCAATCCTGTGAAACATTTTCCCTTTTTAAAATGTTTTTGTTTAACTATAAGTTTATTTATTTATTTGATATTGGAATTCATCCATTTCATAGAAATATTTGCATAGGAGGTAGTATTAGGACTTTTTGCTGTGGAGTCTAATAATACAGTGCAGCATGCTTACAGTGACATTCAACATGCTTCCTGAAAGCAATGCATAGTCATTCCTCCTTTACTTGTAAGGTACGAGCTGCTTTTTCCATGCAGGAGATGTATGCATGAGTAACTGTCGTGGTTAGCAACCAAGTACCATGCAGCCGCTCACTCACCCTCCCCCTCCCCAGCAGGATGGGGGTAAGAATTGGGAAGAAAGGAAAACTTGTGGGTTGAGATGAAGACCATTTACCAGAATAGCAAAGGAAGACTACAATAATGACAAAATACAGGGATAATAAAATATAAAGTGACTGATGCACTATTTCTCACCACCTGATGACCCAATGACCAATGCAGCCCATCCTGAGCAGCGATCATGGACACAAAACTGAAAAGCGATGCTGGAACGATCCCAAGCAGCAAAAGAAAGAGTGAGATAGCTGCCCACTGGCCACTCCCCACTTACATACTGAGCATGACATCTATGGTATGGAATACTTCCTTTGGCCAGTTTGGGTCAATTGTACTGGCTACACCCCTCCCAGCTTCTTGCACCTGCACATTAGCGAAGCCTGAGAAGCTGGAAAGTGTCCTTGGTCTCTTTAGCAAGAACTCATAACATCAGTGTATTATCAACAGTCTTCACATACCAAATTCATACTAAATCCAAAATTCAGCAGCTACTGGGAAGAAAATTAGCTCCATCTCAGTCGAAACGAGGACAGCAACCCAGAAATGAAATATGCTAAATCAGCATTTTCCTCAAAGAATATTCTGCTAATGCTGCCAATCAAGTTTATCGTGGATTTGTAGCTTTTCCCCCTAGATTGCCTCCCTCAGTTTCTCCTCCACATGTCCCTACTGCCACCCCAGCAGGCACTATACTTTACCAGTAACCCAGAGCTGAGCATTCAGGCTAAACATCTGATGTTGAACACAACACATGGTATTACATTCTACCCATCTTCCCAGCAGTGGAAACACCTTGTTCTCCAACCCATACTTAAGACAAGTTTGATGAAAAATTTGTATTAATTCAATCATTATTCACCAGCCTTCTTTCAGAAGTGGGTGAAAAGTTTGAAGTTGGGCTAACTTTGAGAACAAGGTTGGACTAGATGACTTTCAAGGGTCTCTTTCAATCTAAAATCCTTCTATTATTTTAAGATTTTAAAAGCTACTTGTTGAGGGGGGTAGCATTAATGGAACAATTGTATACATCTAATTCCTTCAGAAACTTGACTTTGAACCAAGTAGTCTTCATTAGTGGAAATTAAGTTTCAAATTAATCAATGTTTGTAGCTAAATCATCTTATTTGATCAGACACACTTTCCCTGAAAATGTTTAATTCAGTTTTATTAAACTGTTTCACAGAGTGAAGGCAATAAGCTAAAATACAAATAAATCAGTAGAGCTGGGGCAAGTGATTCTACAAGAAGAAATTACTTGGCATTTTTTCTGTCCTGGATTCCTCTTTTCAATACAAAACAACCTTGGCATTTGGTACATCCTTCTATTTTTCTGTTAAAAAAGACAAAAAGAACAAATTTTGTCTTACTGCGACTCCTTATTTGCCACAGTGGAAAACAACTACGAAACACCATCCATCTGGGAAGGTGAGTAAACATATACAGTTTTTTTTTCCTCAACCACTCAGGACTGTGGTGAACAGAAGTCATCACACATCGACGCTGCTCTAATCTGAAAATGAGTCTACATCTTTCTTTGCTGGAAAACTATCTTTAATATTAAACTGCCATTTTTAGCACAGCACAGACATACTTCTGACATCCTTTTCATTTAAGCACTTTTACTAGAGTAAGTTTGAAACACTGTCCTAAAAATTAGCCAAAATGGTACACAAATAAGGCACCTTAATCCAGAATCAAAGCTTCCAGTGTATTTATCAAACAGCACAAAGCTAGATGAGGCAAACTACTAACAGTAATGAAAAGCTCCAGTCAAGTTTACAGAAAAACATCCTTTGGCATCCTCTAGTGCTTTAGGCACCCAACCCACAGCTGGCCCGTGCTCAGTCATCTTGTCAAAAATGCCCTCTAATAACAGTAGGTAGGATGTTCAGCTGAAACGCTGAGGAATGTATGAAACATCAAGGAGTCCGGTGCAATTTTCAAGCTCATAATTAATAATGATTATCAATTACATATGATTCGTTTTACCACAGAAACAGCTTGCTCCTAAGTTACCAGTTTATAGGACACTAATGTGATTCAAGATACTTTTTACTGAAGGAAGAAGTATAATCTAGATAACCTTACCAGAGAAGCTCACACAAAATAAAAACATAATTTAACTTCAAAAGCACAAGACCCAGAATTTATATTTTGCTGTGTTGCAAAATAGCTTTGATCAATGAGTAATTACTGCAAGTCAAAACCCAACACAATCCATCACTTGCTGAATTGAAAAATACACAAAACAGTTAAACACAGAACAGGGGGTTTGTGCTGATTAGTGAATCCTATCTGCTCTTTTCGGATTGAACGTCAGAGCCAGCATGAGGAACATGATGGGATTACATGGCAGGGTAGGACAAAGCAAAACAGAAAGAAGAGTAAGATATCCTACATTTGTGAGCAGTAAGCTGTTAATTTGACTCATGTATCATGAAACCACACTGTAAAGATATTCCTCTTCCTCCCTCCATTTCCTAAACTGTGGGACGCAATGCTTCTGGTTGTGCCAGAAGAAAGGTCTGGGGGCCACAGTGCAAGTCACCTCTAGCAAAAGATCCAGGTTAGGAAAAAAAAAAAAAAAGGAAAAAAAAAAAAAAAAGAGAAAAAATAGAGGGGTGTTGTGGTTTTGTTTAGTGAGGGGGGCCTAAAAAAAAAAGTTTACAGGATGCAACAGGAAAGAACAAACTAATGAATCCTTGAACATGACTTTAAAAGGAAAAAGTGAAAAAAAAAAGAGTATCACTTGTGCAACAGGTCCCTTAGATTTCCTTTAACAGTAAATCAGTGTTGCTCATTATCACCACACCTACACTGTGGAACCTTATCCAGTGAAAACGTTCAGAAGAATTTTAAATAATATTCAACTCAGATCAACCAAGTAAGCATAGCACGGCATCCTATTCCTTTTAGTATTCCCATTAACACAACATGGCTTTTCAACTCTGTGTTATTGCCCATCAGATGGGAGGAAGGCAGGCGTGCCAGTCTCCTGAAAATAACGGTGTGATTTTTAACAATGTCAAGCACCATTATCTATTTCCTCTTACCTGGGCACTAGGAAAAAGGAGTGGTTTTCCATCTGCCTTTTCGTTTACTTCCCCTTGGGAATTTTTGGATCTTATGGAAATTTCAAGTCTATGAACCAATGGATAGGTGTAAACTGCATAAGGACTACATGCAAAAATAGCTGCTCTACTCGATAAGCATGACAGAAAATCACTGGCTCGTGTATGACACTTAAGAAGGCATCCCATAAATTTCTCTTCTAAGCTAGTTCATGCATAGAAATATAATGGGCCACAATAACAGAAAGATACAAAGTCATGAACATATTACAAACAAAGTTCTCTTTCCATTAGCTAGAGAATACATATTTTTGTTATTTGGACAAAAAAAAATATTCATAGCACCATTTCATTATATTTGTAAGCATACAGATGGAAAATATAAAGTGTAACAAAAACCAAAAGTGAGCTTCATTAGTCTTTGAATTGTTAGAAAGGGAACCGAGGATTGAATTGCAGGCAACTGAGCACGATATTCAGTATTATTTCTCAGTCTTCCCAAGAAAGATTCATCAAACCAAATGCTGGATACATTTCTACAGTACCTGTAGTACTTCAACAGCCCAATGAAGCACTTCTTTGTCCCAGCTCAATTAATCCAGGAGCAAATATGTAAAATAGATCAGAGTAATTGTGCCCTTCCAAGCACCTCTTTGTCTCCCTTGCTCACAAGGAGCCTAGCTAGGATGACCACTGCAGGTGCAGAGACCCAGAGAACAGAATTCTGCATGTAAAACTAGATGACTCTTAACCCACGCAGCACTTCGCATCCTACGCCTAAAACCTTCAGAGCGTGGGCTGCCACGTGGGTTTACACTGTGAAGGGCATTATGGATCTTCAACTTGCACTTCACAATAACTGTTGCTGTAGCATAAATAACTAAAAATATTTAAAATTAAGAAGCATAGCCTGGTAACTCATGGGGAAAAATAGTTACACTTCCCATCTTTTTTTCAAAGTTATAAATTTAGAAAACACCATATTCATGATCTTTTTTTCAGTTAAACTGCCACTGAAAATGGGTAAGATTGATATTCAGGAGATACTGCACAGGGAATAAGCAAAAAGATAGCGCTGCGGTACTGGATAGGAAAATTCCATGTGGGATTTTATAGGTTAAAATTATATTGCTATTGAAATTAAATTGCTATCCTCACGTTGCCATTACTGCCCATCCGTCACCAGCTGTCCCAGGGAACCCAGCCAGTACCAGTGCATGGCACAGAATCCATACAGCTTTAGAGAAAAGGTAGCCTTATAATTAGAAATAAGAAAAACAAGCATCATCAAAATTCACATTGAAGTGTCAAAAGCAAGCTGGACTACATTAGATTTTTAAATTTTGCAAAGGAGCCTGTAAAAGGAACCATTAAAAAAAAAAGCTTCCCTATGATCCAATTTTCAATTAAAATGCCATAATGCTCTGCCACAAGAATTCCTGCAGAGTTGTAAAATACATATTGAATGCAAACACTAAACTGTGACAAGTAATAAGGTCTGTTTACTAGGAAGTAATTACTGCCCTGAAATAGGATCAACTACTTCAGAGTACATCAATGTATTGCTAAACTATTCATTCTTAAATTTATTTTTTTTTAAATAATTAAAAAAGTATCTCAAAGAAAAAGCAAGCTGTGGTGGGTTGGCCTTGGCTGGATGCCAGGTGCCCACCAAGCTGCTCTACCACTCTCCCCTCAGCTGGACAGGGGATAAAAAATGTAATGAAAGACTCATGGGTCGAGCTAAGGACAGGGAGACATCACTCACCAATTACGGTCACGGGCAAAACAGACTTGACTTACGGAATTAATTTAAATTATTACCAATCAAATCAGAGTAGGATAATGAGAAATAAAACTAAATCTTAAAACACCTTCCTCCCACCCATCTCTTCTTCCTGGGCTCAACTTCACTCCCAATTTTCTCTATCTCCTCCCAAGTGGTACAGGCAGACAGGGCATGGGGTTGCAGCCAGTTCATCACGGGTTGTCTCTGCTGCTCCTTCCTCCTCAGGAGAAGAACTCCTCACATTCCTCCCCTGCTCCAGCATGGGGTCCCTCCCACGGGCTACAGTCCTTCATGAAGCTGCTCTGGTGTGGGTCATTTTCCAAAGGATGCAGTCCCTCCAGAACGGCTGCCCCAGCGCAGGCTCTCCAGGGGCCACAGCCTCCTTCAGACATCCGCCTGCCCCGGCGTGGGGTCCTCCACGGGCTGCAGGGGGATCTCTGCTCCTCCGTGGGCCTCCACGGGCTGCAGGGGCACAGCCTGCTCCAGCATGGGCTGCACCACTGCTTCGGTGCCTGGAGCACCTCCTCCTCCTCCTTCTTCACTGACCTTGGTGTCTGCAGGGCTGTTTCTCTCACATATTCACACTCCTCTCTTTGGCTGCTGTTGTTGCACAGTTTTTTCTTTTCCTCTTCTTAACTATGTTATCACTGAGGTGCTACCACCATCCCTGATGGACTCAGCCTTGACCAGCAGCAGGTCCACCTTGGAGCTGGCTGGCACTGGCTCTATTGGACATGGGGGAAGCTTCCAGGAGCTTCTCACAGAAGTCACTCCTGTAACCTCCCCTGCTACCAAACCTTGCCACACAAACGCAATACACAAGCAAATTTTATGACAAAGACAATGCTGTTATTTTAAATTATTTTTAAATTTTCTTATTACAAGTCTTTCAAAATACTCTATTTTTAATCTCAATCACAAAGCTCATACTTTTCTTCCTGTCCCATACCTATAAAAAAATTTTGGAAAACAGCTGCACTTCAAAATCTGAATTTATTCACAGAATCTTAATTAACACCTGAACAAAAGGAGGTCAAACTTACACAGCAGTAACTAAAAAAAAAAAGGGGGGGGACATGTTTTAACTTTTTAGAATTTTACTTCATAACCTTAAGTTTCTGTCTAAGGTTTAAAAATATAATCATTTGCAAGTAATATCTTGTTTGGGTCCCATCAGAGTCACTTTTTTAAGAAGATCTGATGTCAACTGAAGCAATGCACCAAAAGGAAGAACTAAACCAGTTGGCTTCATAAGGCTTTGATGAATACTGACATTAGACCATTCTGCTGGACCCTCTGGTTATTTCTGGAGCACTGCTAGTTTTAGAAAGAAAATCCCCAACCCATTATCTCACACAACTTATACTCACAAGTCAAGGTCTCTAGAACAACCAGCAATAAGAAACACTTCAAGCACCATTCAAATAATCCATAACACTTCCCTGTTAATCATAACCCATAGACATTTTGTAACCATATGTGAAAATCAGGGGAAAAGAAAGAGTTTAATATCTCTACCATGAGAAAGAACATTGATTATTATATATACATGAAGTGATGCCTACACCAATAGCAATTCATAAAACGTGCCATAAATCATAATGACACATCAAAAGAAAGAAATCATAATCAGGATATAACCCTGATATTAAGAGATCTTTTTGCAAAGATACTCAAACATGTTGGAAGAACCTGCATTTCACATAACTGTTTCTCATGCCTAAGTATATGCCTCAAAACCCAAAATCATACTTGTTCTCGTCTCTCAACTGAAAACCACAGCACAAGATCTTCTGCTAGCAAGTAAGAATTATGCTCATCAGTCATCCGTATCCAAGAAACCCCATACAAACCCACACTGGAAAAAAACCCTCCAAATTAATTAAACAAATACTTCATTTTCTTCCCGTCACAATTCAAAAATAATTATTTTGTGTTTAAGACCACTTCAAGGGGCCTGTTAACAGTCCACACAAATATTCTAAGTCTTACCAGGAATTTTTTAAATCACAAAGTTAAATATTCAATTTATCTGTCATTAATATTACCCTTTAAAAAGAACAAACTGTTAACAGAAAAAATTCTGTGTCTAATGACTGATACACAAACCACTTCCATATTATTACTTAATCCTATAAGCATGTGTTAAAATCTATAAAGATCTTAAAATTCCTTCATGTTACCCCTGCTGCAGCAACTCTAAGTGAGTATTTTACTGGCACAATGTCATGAAATAGTAAGGTATCTGGTAAACATCATGCTATCTCGTGTCGGATTGTTCGGCATCAAGAACTGCTCTTTCCTAAAACCAGGTAGAGTTAAAATGGGGAAATGTTGAGAAAAGCAGAATTGGTAAGTTCAACCAAACAATACATTTGTTCTCTTGGTACAATTACACACTAAGCTCAGGTTAATGTTTTTTTTTAATGGAAAGCAGCTCACTAACAGCTCAGTTCACGCTCAGCTGGATCATCCATTCAATTAAATTTGTTTCATTTCAAGCTAATAATCAAAACAGCTGACAATCCAACCAGTATCACCACATCCACATTCAAATGCAATATTTCTTAATTTTCTTTTTAACAAAGTACTGTGGCTGCAGGAACACAGACCTAAATCAAGCTATTAAAATAATCTCTATTTCTTGTGTGGATGAAAGATACTATTAACTCTCAACTCCAGATTTCTCTGCTATATTTGCTGATGCTCTTCAGCAGCTTTTACCAATTCACCAAAAAAAAACCAAACCACTACTATCTTGAAACTAATAAATCAAATGCAACTTATTATTTAAAAGCTAAGTACTGCTTAAATTGTTCTTTTCTATTTTATTCCTTTACTTCTTCATGGATTTGCTGCCATCAGCAGATGGCAGATAAAAATTATTTTCTCAATACTTCATTTTTTTTTTAATTCTTCCAAAACATCCAGCAAGCACAATTTAATTTTAGTGTCCTTCTGACAGAAGACATGAGTAAGCCTTTGCTAGACAGTAAGTGAGAAATTTACATTTACATTCTACTAGAAACATATATTCTTGCCCCATCCTAATTTTTTTACCACAATTTTCACTGAGAGGCATCAATAGATATTGATACTACTTAGCATCAATACTGGCTAACGCTGGGCAGTTGAAGCTGATCTCCAGATCTCCTCTCAATCTCCACTCAGCACATTTTGAAGCTGTTAACACAGGAAAATTAACTGTTTAGGCTCAACAAAACTTCTCCAAACTCTCCCTTTCCAGAATTACCATCATCTCAGTGCCAGGTAAGCAAGGAAGAGTGAAAAACTCTCATGATACAATGGCAGCTTATTTAAGCAATGCACTAAACAGGACTCATTTGGGTAGAACAATTTTTTCTTGTTCTCCCAGAAAAACTGGTCTCTCAAACGAGAAAAGTAAAACTTACACTGTACTATGTAAAGATATGAAAAAAAGCTTTTAAAAATTCAGCTAGGTTGGTCCAGTTCAGAAGCAAACTAAAAAGCTTAACACTCAAATGGTTAATCCCAGTGTGCAGCAGCCACAACCCCATCACAGAACAGGCTCAGCTAAGGGCCGAACCACGAGCACGCCTACCCTGTATCCAAGCAGATGCAGCAAATACAGATCCAAACTATTTGTTGTGACATGTTTTGAAGACATCAAATCAGGGTAAATACTTTCAACATAAAAATTCCATGGTGACAAATATTTTAAGTACTGAAGTTATCTGACATTCCAATACCACAAACATCATCGCCTGTCAGTCTTTAAAAAGCTGCAAAGAACAGATGTGAAATGTCAGATACCTACTGCAAACATTGTTCTGAAATCTACTTGTAACTTCCTTTCCAATATAGTAAAAGACAATATTTTGAACGACTTTAACTATCAATTCTGTCTAGAAAGAGAATGAAGGTGATCCCACTGCTCCTCAAGAACTGCTCAGTGAGCAAAGACTGACCTACCCCCAGAGCAACAACCCTCAGCCCAGTCCTGCGCTTCCCAACGGCTGGGTGCCTCCTCCTCTGCCCCAAGCTTGAAGGGTTGGTTCAGACTGGTGACATTAGGGGTCAAGTGTATTTACCACAGTGTACTTCAGATAAGGTTTCTTTTATGAAACAACTGCAGAGGAAAGAGAACATGCAAATCTGAAAATACATAATATACCTGCGATCATCTTCCTGCAATGCTAAGTGCCCCAAAATCAGCGAGCAAATAATGAAAAACCATAAGCAAGGTATATGAGTTTTTGGGATGTGTGATGGTTTACCCCGAATTACCACACAGTTTCTCGCTCACCCTCCCCCTCCCCAGTGGGATGCGGGAGAGAACTGGGAAGGAAGGAGAACTCATGGGTTGAGATGAAGACAATTTACTAAAATAACAAAGGAAAACTACAATAATAACAGAATATAAGGATATTAAAATATACTAAGTGAACAATGTATGTTTTCTCACCACCCGATGTCCCAATGACCGATACAGCCCGTCCCGAGCAGCGATCACGGAAACAAAACTGAGCGGCAAGCAAAGGAGCAAAAGGGAACCAGCAAGGTGGAGGGAACGATGCCAGCAAATGAAGAGAAAGATGGATGCCAGGAAGGCAGATACCCGCCCCGGCCAGCCCCCACTTATATAATGAGCATGACGTTTATGGCATGGAATACTCTCTTTGGCCAGTTTGGGTCAATTATTCTGTCTGTCTTTCTCCCAGCTTCCTGCATCTGCACATTAGCAAGACTTGGAAGCAGAACAATCCTTGGTCTCATTCACAACAACTGGTATCATCAGGGTGTTTATCAACATTCTTCACACACAAAATCCAAAACACACCAGCTACTGAGAGGAAAAATTAACTCCATCCCTGCCAAAACCAGGACAGGATGCATGTTATGTTTCCAGTCATTTGTTAAGTCCTTACTTAAAACAAACCTTACCAGATTTAAAAAAAAACAAAACAAAACAAAACAAAACAAAAATATCCACTTTTTCCCTAGCAAAGTTTCTGATATAGTGTAATGATAAAACAATGACCTAATTTTTATTTCAGAAATGTAAAAGCCCCAAAATTAGTAATAACTGATCTTTCAAGTCTTCTCTTAAAAAGCTAATGTGTTATTAGCAACACAGCTGAAGTTTCTCTTTGCAAAGAACTACTTCCAAGCAAGCAGAGTCCCTTTAATCAGTGTACGACCTCTGAATGGTCCAGACATTACAACATATTCAGTCACTGACACCAAAACCATTTCATTTTTAAAATTCAATTTAAAAGGTTTGGCATTTTTTTCTTTCTATTAAAGAAAGATTTTCTGAATTGTATTAGGAACCATGATCTGCACTTAGTGAAAGCAAAGCATTATTTAAATCAATTCTGTTTATAACCAGTGCTTCGGTCAAAAACGACAAACAGAAGATCAGTGTAAGCATGGGAGGTTACACACAATTGCTGGTGAAAAAGTATTATAGATATTGCATGCATACAATTTGTAGAAACTACTAGAAAAAAAACTGAAATTACAACTAGGATAATTACAGCATATCACACAACAGCCTGGCAAATATCAAACATCTAAGAGTAAACTTTACTTTTACTTTTCTGTGCCTTACCAATTTAATACTCTTAAATATCCCAGTAACACCTGTAACACTATAGCATGTCCCCTTTACAAATTCACATCACAGATAAGTTTTAATGCACAAACCAGAAGTCCAAATGCACAAACCAGGTCCAATTTTACTACGTACTTAAAAAAAAATAAATAAAGATATAGCATTCACTTCATATTGAGTGATTTAAAAGTATTTATTATGCCTTCAGAAAAGAAAGATCATTAGCTGTTGTTTTGTAAAGAAATAAATATCTGAAAAAAAACCCAGCACAATGCATAATTGCATGAAAACAAAAAGAAGAAAGAATATGTGCCAAAACACCTCTGGGAAAAAGGGACCCACACCCACTACAACTCATGCTGAATTAGATTCTCCCTGTCTCAACTCACCCAAAGGTAGTTAATCATACCCAACAGGCAACTGCTCCATTTTCAAGTCCTGCTCACAAGGTATTCCATCTCTGATTTGCTCTCATTTATTTTGAGCTTTCACAGACTCCTCTTCCAGATCTTAAAGCTAATTTTCTTTCTTCTTCTGCTTCCTTTTCTTGGAGACTGTTCCCCAGTTTTGCCTTCCCAGACTACCCAGTAATTACAAAGCTCAATAAGAAAGCTGAGAAAAGAAACCCAAACTATGGCTGAATATCATGGAGTCATTTATAATTTTCCCAAGTCAAACAGGGAAACGTGCTTTTAAACCTATTCAGCACATGCTCTTCTCATCAGACACATCTCTGAGAACACCTCACACCTATAAACTCTCAAAACCTTCAGCTGCAAACAACAGTTTGGGTCTACAAGAATTTTAGCTTTCCAAAAGTACTGTGGTATCTTTACCAGGACAAGTTGTAAGGGGCACATAAAGGGCAACAGAAAATGAGTGGAAGTTGAGGGTGTCATGACACCAAGATATGGTTAAGATTAGAGAGTTTACTGGGGTCCTGAAGAGACACTAAAAAGCATTTTGGAGCTTGAAGCATTTTGATCTAGATGTCTCTCACATATTACAAGAGCTATTCATGTACCCTCATTCTTAACATCTTAACAGGTTTGCTATGCGCCGTGAACACCTGAAGCAGAACACATGCTATATGGTGCTTCAGGAGATTTGCACTTCATTATTCAAGAAAGCTTTTCACTTTTTTTTTTTTTAATTTCACGTAGCAGATGTATTTTCAGAGCAGCAAGTTATTAGATCAATGGTATTTCCCTTTGCTTACTGCAGTAATTAAATTGCACTGACATTAAACTGTTTCTCTAAACAGGCTTGACCTTAAGAAGGTCTCACTGGATGTTCAAGTTCTCTTTGACAATAAACAGTTATTAGCTGCCATCCAGCACATTAGCCACTGGTGTCAGTACTCACCAAGAGAACAGAGCCAACAAAAACTAAACTCTTCTCTTTCATCAACACTCCTCCCCCACCCCACCTCCCCCGGTAAAAAACAAGATTTAGCATGTTTTTGCTTGTTTGGCAGTTTTGATACTTTTTGAGGTAAACAGCTTGTCTCAGTGCAAATGGTGGAGTCAAGAAGCCAGTGTTATACCAGAAACAATTTTTTATAACATCTTTGAGAAAACCTTCCTGTGTTATTCAGCACCTTAGCAGCTGAAAAGACAAACCTAAACTTCCTCCTCAGTTCATTATCTTCAGGAATATCGATTCCTAGATGAGACCACGCTCACCATTCAGTGAACGCTGCTGATTCCTACTAGTATCTGATATCTGTGAGAAAAGCAGGGACACAGCAGGAGGGATGGGAAGAGTAGGGGTCAAACAAGAAAAACAACAGGAGTAACAGGCAGTGAGGGCAGATACAAAACCACTTTGGAGCATTATCACTTAAAATAAGCGGCCCTCCATGAACACAGCGACCAAGCATCCGTGTTGCCAGTGCTATTTTATGGATACAGAGCAGCACACCTCAGGCTTAATCCTCAGACTGACAAAAACAGAAAAAGGATTTCTCCACGAGCAGCATGTACTGCAGATCGTACAGAGAAACGCTGACCTGAAACAGTAATGTGGGTCTATTACCTTAAAACTTTCATTCTAATAAAATTATTTCCGAGTTGGCAGCTTTAGACTATTATTGGCAAAAGATACGGCTGTCAAATAATTGGTCACACCTACTGAAAAAAGTGTGGTTAAAATACAAATACAACATGAGATTCACTTGTTCATGAAAGTCAAAACATACTGAATCATAGAAACAAAATTTCATGTTTCCTGGCCTCCAGAAAAATAAATAGCAAAACATGTATTTAAATAAGCAGGCCCCAACAACACGTAACAGCAGGCTTTTTTATGGATGTTCTGCACATACTTACAGGTTGAGCAGACTAATAGTGCTCTCGCCACAAGCTCACTGAGTAACTTCCACTTCTGCTCCACTTTGGAGGTGACAGCTGGAATGAGAATCTCTGCAGGGACGTAGTACTGAATCGAGTAAGTCACAAAAATCCCAAAGGAGTACAGAATTTTTACAGACTGATATAACCTGTTGAAAACATTTACACATTTATGTAAGTTGCAAACTCTTCATAAAAAAAATTAGTTTGCTAATGGCACTAAGGCTATATATATTACATAAAAATATACGGATATTTTCCCCCCAGCAAACAAGAAGATAACATGATCTGCTTGCAAGTTAAGTCCTTACTTAAAACAAACTTTACCAGATTTAAAAAAAAAAAAATTGTTGTTGCCTACAAAATTGCAGAAGACAAGCTGACTACCAAAATACGGCCCAAACAAAAGAAAAGTATCGTGCAATTGTAAATTAATAAACTTAAAGAAGAACAGGTTAAACAGATGGCAGTTATTTGGGAAAAGAAAATTCTAAATTCACATCAAATATAATCTGTACATTGATAGGCCTTTCACAGTGGCAGTAGACATCAGACATTTTAAAGATTAATACCAGTATCCTCCAGATTTCTGCATATTCACAGTGCTCCTAAAAAGATTTTCACAGAGGGAAGAAGGCATCTCAGGAAATTTTATTTAAAGGAGTACCTTCTAGGGGTAGAAAATATCCATAACCAAATCTGTTTGCTGTCCACACCCTCCTCTTAAAAACCACTGGGCCCAGAACACCATTAAATTACTGTGCCATGCCAGGATTTCACAGGGTTTCCAGCAACACAAAGGAGCACCAAGTCCTACAGCTCCAAACTGTGCCAGCCTCAGGCCGGTGGTGGACAGGCAGGATGCACTACTAAGAAAAAGAAATTGGAAAAAGAATGTATGCACGTGTAGAAGAGAGTTCATTCTGAGGCAGGAATGTCTTTCCTAACATCTGTGACTAGAGCTGCTCTAACTAGACAAACATTTTAGGGATCAAGATTTTTTTTTTTTAAAGAGACTGTGTAGTTTGTTGAAACTTTAGAATGGTTTTAAATTCTGTGCCAGACAAAGACAAGCTGCTGTCTTGCACCACTCCAAGAATTCAGTTATATAGAAAGCAAAATTATCTCTACTCAGACTGGTAAAAGGCTCAAGTTACGTTTTAAGAAGAAAGAATTTCTATTCTCATTAATCTCTTTCCATTCTAGTGTTGTTCCACCCTTCATGTCATTGAAGTACAGATAAAAACGTTCAGAAAATGCAACTAAGTGGACAGTTTCATTATAACAATACAAAACTCAGCTACATTTAACTTCTTTCTGCCTAAACAGGTTCAAAATGCCCCTTTCTATTGCAAAAATATTAACTGACTTCAGATCATCCAGCTTTAATATTAACTTTTTTTTTTCAGATCTGTGCAGAACCAGAAAACCCTATTCTGTGAGTAAAAGAAAAGATTATTAGTATTTATCAGAAAAAAAAGTGTGATGAGAAAAAAAAGTGTCATCTCAAAAGTGAAAAAAAAATCAAGGAAAAAAGTTCATCTACCCTCATATAAACTATATCTTAGTGAGAAATATAATAAAAGCAGCTGTGAGGCTCAGGTATAAAATAAGGAAAATATTTAAAAAAAAAAAAAAACAAAAAAGCCTGAAAGGGTTGGCAGCCTAACTTTATTTAACTTGTGCTTCTTATTTCACAACTGCAAGACAGTTCGTTAAGTTTTTAATTTGTTATTATACTGAAAGACTGCTAACAAAAAAAATCAGCTTTTTTATTAGCTGGACAAATATACAGAGGGAATTAAAAGCATATATATATATATGGTAAAAAACCCCACCCTTTGACTAAAAATACATTTTGACTAACAGCTCCTACACGGTTTGTACCAAAGGTGTGACCACCACCGTACACAACTCAACAAAGCTCCAAAGGCATTTCAAAGGGACAGAAGAACTATTACATTACTTTACACGGTGACACAACGGTGTAGCTAGTTTAGAAGCCACTGCTTTTGTGACACACTTCTTTTTGTTTGCTGAGCAGCTTTAAGAAATTTAGAGGAAAAACAGAGTCATTGTTCTATCAGCTCTTCATCACCGTACTTGTTCCAGAAACTCATTAACAAAAACTGACCAGCTACCGACAATTAGCCTGTAACCCTCAGGCTTCAGATCACTCCAAAACTTTACAAAAATAATTTTTAAAAGATATTCAAAAACAGGATTCAAAGCTTTAAATACACCATCGTTTAAGGTAAGAATCACCATTACATTTTTCTAGCTCTGCAAGGATTCAAATTTTCCAAATTAGGAAACAATTTTTATATTATTAAAGTAATTTTACTAGTAATTTGGTATTATATTCCAATCAGATAAAGCTGGCTCCTTAGGCTACCTTTTAAAAAAAAAATTTAAATCATTCATATGTGCTAAAAGAAGTTAACAAAAGTCTTCCTCTTCAATTCTACAGTTTAGATTTTGTTGTACCTCTTTTAAGGGAAAAAAAAAACTGGAAAGTAGTGTAACAAAACTTGCGTATCAACACAGCTAGACTCAACGGGGCATTAATTATGCTAAGCTTCCACTTGAACTAGTACTGTGTAACATCTTGTTGTATGTTAATATGCTATAATATTTGTATGGTAGTTAACCTTTGGGATTCACAGTAAGGGGATTGTTGGACAATTTGTATCTTAATGAAGAAGAGACAGTGGAAAGAACCTTCAGCCTCAAGAAGATAAGACCCCAGACAAGGACAAAGAATAATTTTTTTTACAATACGGGTGCTGAGGCACTGGAACAGGTTGCCCAGCGAAGCTGTGGATGCCCCATCCCTGGAAGTGTTCAAGACCAGGTTGGATGGGGCTTCGAGCAACCTGGTCTTGTGGAAGGTGTCCCTTCCCACAGCAGGAGGGTTGGACTAGATGATCTTTAAAGGTCAGCCCAAACCATTCTATGAATCTATGAGACCCCATCCAAGGACACTACTAAGCACTAAAGCAGAACTTCCCATAACCTAGACCCCGCCTGAAGTACTGCATCCAATTCTGGAGGCCCCAAAATAGGAAGGACCAGTTGGAGCGAGTCCAGAGGAGGCCATGAAGATGATCAGAGGGCTGGAGCACCTCTCCTGTGAGGAGAGGCTGAGAGAGTTGGGGCTGGAGAAGAGAAGGCTCCGGGGAGACCTGATAGTGGTCTTCCAGTACCTCAAGGGGGCTTAGAAGAAAGACAGGGAGAAACTCTCTAGCAGGACCTGTTGTGAAAGGAGAAGGGGCAATAGTTTTAATATGGAAGGAAGCAGATTCAGACTTGATATAAGGAAAAAATTTTTTACAGTGAGACTGGTGGAACACTGGCATAGTTTGGTCAGAGAGGTGGTGGATGCCCCATCCCTGGAAACATTCAAGGCCAGGTTGGACGGAGCTCTGAGCAACCTGATCTGGTTGGAGATGTCCCTGCTCCTTGCAGGGGGGTTGGACTGGATGGGCTTTGAAGGTCCCTTCCAACCCAAACCATTCTATGATTCTATGTCTCAGAAAGTGGCTTGAACTGATGGTCACATGACAATAATTATGCACTTTTTTACTATAAATATGTGTTGTTTCAGGCAAAGGGAGCCCCTCCTTGGCTTGGGTCAGGAGGTACCTAGTGATCATGAGTAAATCAGGTAAACTGTACTCTGTGCCTGTATGTCCTCTCTCTAGTCAGCAATGAACTGAGTAAAAAGCTTCGTGTTGCTAGGTCCTCTGCATACTTCCAAGGATACAAAAACCAGTTACTAAGATGTTCCAAACAGCTAAACATAACTGCATGTAAAAAAGGAAAAATTATTTAATGCAGTAAAATAGAATTCTTTGATTCCAGAAAGAAGTTGTTAAAGATCAGTTAAAAGAAGCTGAAAACTATTTTCATAAAGTAAATTTTCAACACGTTCTAATTAATGTATTATGCTGAATGACAATTTGCACTCCAAAACACAATCTAAACTAGAACTGTGCAAGTCTCTTCTCCAAAGCTCCGATCTAGCAGAACATTTTTAAGAATATGAGCAGTCTTCTATTTAAATTAAACTTAAGGACTTAACTGGTCTAGGGCCTCTGTATGCTTTCTAGTCAATTCATCTGCAAGAACATCAAACAGAACTCAGAAAGCAGCAGAACTTTAATTTTCTTTATCAGTAAAGGCTTATTTTTAAGACAGATTGTCCAGCTGGAATTAAACACATAAGCCAAGTCTCACTGCTTTGCTACATTCTGGGCTCTTTCGCATGACCACATTCTTATAAAAACTCATCCGCTCCTTGCATTTCTCTAGTTCAGTCTAGCACTTACTGGCTTTTTACCGGAGGACTAAATAACAAAATATTGCCATACGGTTCACTGGAAATTTGTTTTGCTAGCACAGTTAATTGCAGGCATTTACTCCTCAGTACTGTATCAGGCAGACGCACAGTACCGCACGGCAATAGCATCGTACACCACAACCCACGGGCGTGCCACAGAGCTGCTTCTCCTTCTGATTTTGTTTGGTGCTCTGGGGTAGTAACCAGGGTAAGAAGAAAACAGATGACTTTGTTATCTCTACATATGTGCCCTGAGCAGCTCTGAGGTTATTAAACTTATAATGCCAGTGCTCTACCTTATAAAGCACCAGTTTCCATCTCTTTTATTATCTCCTTCTTTGCATTAGGGTCTGTAAAGCCATCAGGATAAATATCATCTTATCATCACAACTGCACTGTAGCCAAGAGCTATTTGAAAACTCTTATTTGAACAGCTCTGTTAGACAGCAGGGCTGCAGAATAAAGCAGAATATTACAGGAGAATATAGTTCATCCTGTTGCTTGCATGAGTGCAATAAAAAGCAAGTAAGCAACTTTACCTTGTATTTCACATTCCTCTCCCTCCTCTTTTAAGAGTACTTCTCTTAAGGCACAAATAAACCCAGATCTACCATTTAAAAGAAACTTTTCTGTAATCATATCCACCGTGAGCAGTACCACATATTACTAATAGAAGTATTTTCCTTTTCAGATGCATCATATAGACAGAATGGATGCAGTAAGTGTTTGAAGACCTCTAGGTTTTTTAATGTATATTCAATGAAAGGACACAATTAAATATATAACATGAGCAATATGCCTCAAAAACCAGAGGCATATGAAAATATAGGAAAAAAACCACAAAACAGGCAAGAAATTGAGGCCCAAATCTCAGTTTTTATGATAGCAGTACAAAAAAAAAAGTAAAAAAAGTAACAACAAATACATTAAAATTCTAGCAACCAAAAAAATGTTCATCTTTCAAGAGCATTTTATTATCACTTCATGTATTTATCATTGGAATTAGTCAGGCAATTAAACAAAACTTTTGAAGAATATTAAAATTGCATAGCTCATACTGACTCCAGAATGAAAATGGAAAGAAGAGAGTGAAAAAGTAACACTTGAAAATTAATAACACTCTTTAAATGTGTTCTACTCTTTTTCAAAAAGTAAAAAAAGGAATCAGCATTCAGTTCAGCAAAGCAGTTTTTATTTCACATAATTTCACTACTTCAACATGCTACCACAACAGACACCGAACTACAAGTAGATGTAAGCATATAACATGCAAGAAATTACTTGATCAGAATGAAAACATTAAAATACTTTTCAGCTTTTACACTTGTGCACTGCTACCTAATTTCAGGCACATTGGACATAAAGGTACTAAAAAATTAAGAGTTATATTTAAAGGAATAGTTACAGTACATATCTATCCATACATAGATACAGAACTAACAGTGAACCAGTTGAAATAGTCTTCAGCGCATCTTCAGCACCTGACACATGGAGCTCTCGTAGCATTAAAAAAAAGCTAAACAAAAACTGTAATATCCCTGAGACACTGGCAAGCATAAGCTTCATTTTCCTGATAGGAAGCCATTATTATCCATTATCCATGGACTTGTATCTGAACTACAAATCTATTCAGCTTTGATGTCCTCTATTCCAGTTGTTTACCTGCTAAATTCAATGATTCCACTAAAAAGGCCACTATATCACCAGGATATCCAGGGCAAAACTAGCTGGTTTCAGAACTGCAATACAGCTGGTTGCAAACCACGTTACTTCTTTCAATACACCTGGAACTAGCTCCTACTAGAGATGGAATTCTATAAAGATCGCTGGTGTTTCCACATGAAATTCCTTTTAATAAGCAAGAAATTAGTGACTAGGATCATAGCTCAACTGTAGAAGGCACAGAGACAGTACATACAGTGTACTTTTAAAACAGTTCCAGCACCTACCGCTACAAGCATGACAACACTGAGGCATGGAACAACCTGCGCAACGTTTTTCTTCCTAGATTACTCGTTTTAACTCACAGATGCACTTACCATATATCTTGTGGCAGGTTTAAAGTGATGCTGCCTTTGATTTCATCCCCAAAGCGCAGATACCCCAGAGTGGCCAGTGAGATGTACAAGGTCATGACTATTCCCATGCCAATGTTCAGCGCCTGTGGGAAACGCGTGGTGTCCTTCATTCGGTTTTCCAGTGGGAGTACCTGGAAATAGAGGGAGAATCAATTACATTTTATGTCCTCACAATAAAACTACTTTTCTCCCCCTTTCAAAGCCAATTTCCAAAATTTAGGTGATTTTATTAGTACATAAGATTACTCCCCAATAATGTTTTACAGCCTGGAAGATCACAACGCACCCAACAGAAATGTTCAGTTACTGAAAAGCACCCATCTTCATTGGAAAACAGCATCAGTGTAGAAATATAAGGCAATATTTATAGGTCAGAAAAGCCAAGAAGATAAACTTATGGCGCCCAGATTAAAGAAAATACATAGGCAACATGAATTTTTTTTTGTAATAGAATTGTTCAGAATCCAAGGGTAATTCTTCTGGTTTCATTAGGTATGTTTGCGTTGTCAGTCTCCATCACAGACCAACGTACCATGCACATGGCTGACACAGGCTCACGCTCAGCAGCACTCAGCCTTAGCTCTCCCCAGGCAGAAGCTTGAGTCCATGACTACCAGAATATGGACCTGCGTTCTTTTTCATTTTTCTGACAGAGGCCAGGCACAATAAGCATCATTTTTCCTAAACATAATGTGGGTGCTTTGAGCCTGAACTACAGCCAAGCAATCTCGCTGGGCTCACCATCACTTCTGAGTGAAGATACAGGCATTACAACCACTGCTGCGTGCAGTTCGCTGGATAGATTGCCTTACACATGTACCGTATAGTGTACAGAAAAACATACTTAGTAAGTTCCAACTTAAGTTTTCAGCCACCAACACAACATTTCCAGGCAAGGCAGGAAATCCAAGTAACAAGCTCACATGCTGCTCTTCTCATCTTGAATTTCATCAGAGTAACAGATCCTTTTATGTCTTCTTTAAGACACAAAATGAAGGTACATGGATGTTCCTAGACAAACAGGACAAGACTTTCCCCATGTCTTTCAGAAGAACTGGATACTCACCTCAGATACTCAATGTGGGATATGGTTCAAGATTAAAACACCTAATTTTGTATGCCCATCTATAAGTAAAATGTCTCAGCTTCTGTAACGAAGATTGATAACAAAGAGCCAGTCGATATAGTCAGTGGAACAAAGGCTGCAGTTCAGCTTATCCTTCAGTTGATACGCAGGTTAGATTTGATCAACAGTGTGTCACTCTAATTAAACAAGCTTGTCATCGCTGGATAACACTTATGTCAAATCTAATACAGACAAAATAGTTTCAGTGCAAGAGGATTGCCCTGTAAAAGCTACTGTCCATCATACAAAATTGCTTTTAAAATGACTGAATATTTGCTGTTTACAATTTAACCAACGTACATTATGAAAAAAAAAGGAAATTTCATCCAGTAATTAACAAATGAATTGGTATATTTGAATTGCTGCTGTATTATTTTCTATAGGCCAATAATTTCTTTCCTCCTGGTCACCCACTGATATTAACTTCCTGACCTATCGTTGAATATCCACACTGCCAATCTGTCCCACGTTGTTATATTTCTCCTACACTAGAAATCCTGAAGAAGTCTTCTTATACCTGGAAACAAAGAGATCTCTAAAAAGATGCACATTTGGAGGCATTTCCAAATTTTCATTTATCTTCAATTACATCTTAACTGAGGATCTTTTTTATACAATTCAGAGCCTCCACTGCTGACCTTTTTCATCCAGAAGCAATCTGAGCTTGCACTGTAACTTAATCTGGTGGAGAACGCAGAATTTAAACCAAGAAGAGTTTCAAAACTTAAATGAATTTTTAAATGACAGTGTTGAGTAGAAGAAAAAATACAAAAGGAGACATGTGGCTAGAACTATTACTTTACTGCCATGAAGATAAAATATGTTCATGCCTCTAAATGAATTAAGCTTCTGTGTCTGTACAGTACCTACCAACTCATCTTTTTATATTCCACATCAAAAACTGCCAGGTAGGATAGACAGCACTTCAGATTCTTTTGTCCTCAGCTGCAATTGGATTGTTTTAACATACCTCCTTATTAAGAGCTTTGAAGAATGCAAATTAGACAATTTTTCCATTCACCTGAATTTTCCCATTCTTGACTTCCTACAAATGGTTAGAATTTGGGCCTGGACCAGTAATAAAAATGCTAATTCAGCATATATCTCTTAATTCTCTGTTGATTATAAATGGAATATATTGCCTGCATAAGTTCTGTCATGTCCTACAGCTTCTGGGAATCTTAACAAGCATGATTTGTTACAGTAAGATCTTATTCCAAGCCACATTATTTCTGCATGAGCTTTAATGGCAACTGCTTGCCCGGCTTACAGATATCAGGATTCTCTTTATAACTTCACTGGCCCAGAGATTTGATTTCCACAGTCTCCGGCATTCATCTCATACATTCCTGGCAGAAGAAGGGCAATGAACTCAGACACGCAGGCCAGCCATGAAAAAAATCTCAAGTTTTTCCACCATGACTCCTGGCAGGAAAGGATTCTTTGGGACTGCCTGCCCCTCTGAAGAGCAGCAAAAGCAATCTGTAGGAGACCACTAATGGAGGAAAAAAAATTCCTGTGGTTTCAGTCAGAGGGAGCTCAAGTCAAAGACTACAGGACTGCTCATTATGATGCCTCTGTTCAAACAAAAAAAAAAAAAAGCCCTGCAGGCTATTCGTAAACACGCAGAAGAGAAAGAAACTTCCTACTTTTTGACTGCATCTCCAAATGTTACATATGTATGACAAACGGTGGCTATGGCCATTCTGAAATAAAGACGTTAAAAAATCATAGAATCATAGAATCATATATATGTTTACATGACTCCACCAGATTTTAATAAATAACTATTACTAGTAACAACATTTTACACATACACAATGCTTTATATCAAATGCAGAATGGCTTCCCCACCCTGGCCAGAGAGCAGAGCAGGAGGAAGGAGCATGCAGCACCCGGTGGCATTCAGGAGGTAAGTGAGCAGCAGTTGGGAGCAAAAAGACAGCACAGGAGTTTTCCTGCTGTGAGGGGGTGAAGGGACTCAGGTCCAGCCTCTCAGGAACTTGACCCCCAGGGAGCTCCAGGAACCAGGACCAAGGCAGTTGGCACAGCCATTGCTGCAGGAAGGGGTACACATGGGAAGCCTGGAGATGTTGCTCAAAAATGTGTGAGACTGCTGGATCTGAGTAACACAGGTGGTGCCTTGCTGTAGGGCAAGGTCCCCTGCAGCAGCCTGAGCAGCCACCCCCGGCATGTCAGGGGATTGGACCAAGACAAATTCCTGAGGGAAGACACCATCCAGATCTGAGGCTACAGGGACTATGAGGTGCTTCGTCCTCAGGGCAGGGCTGAGGGCAACGGTCAGCTCAGCGGCACAAAGCATGCTCTGAATTGCCAAGCCAGCATGGATTTATCAAGGATGAATCACTCATGGCCCTCTCTAATGAAAAGATCTACTCTACAGACAAGGGGAAAGCAGTGGATGTCATTTACTTCAGCTGAGCAAGGCCAGGACCTATGCAGGATCCCACAGCATCCTTTGTAACCAAGTTCGAGAGAACGGAACCAGTAGTGGGCTCAAAGGGTTCTGAGCTCAACTGGAGACTGGTTACTTAGGCTGCTCCTGCAGGGCTGATAGTAGGGGTGATGCTGATTAATCCTCATTAATGACCTGGATGATGGGGACAAAACATACCCTTAGCATACTAGTAGATGACATTAAGTTGGGAACAGTCGTTGAGAGAAGGAGAGCAGAGCCTTAGTTCAGAGGGACCTCAACAAGCTGGAGGAGTGGGTAAAGGGAAACCTCATGAAGCTCAAGAAAGACAAAAGCAAAGTCCTCACACTGGACAGAGCAATGCCATGCAGAAGTAAAAGCTGAGGGCTGTCATGCTAGGGAGCTGTTCTGCAGAAAGGCACCCTGACAGACGAAGCTGAACGTGAGCCAGCAGTCCACCTTTACACAGGGTGCACATGCACAAGGGCCACACCCGCAAGAGAATGGGCAGCGGGCCAAAGAAAGTGATTTCTTCTCTCTGTGGCTCTTGAGAAACTGCACCTGGATACCATGTCCAGTTTTGGTCACCCAGTACAAGACAGATATTGATATAAGGGTTCATCTGAGGAAGGTCAAGGTGGTGAGCAGGCTGGAGCAGTTGAGAGGCTGAGAGCTGAGTTAACTGAGCCTGGAGAGAAGGTTAGGGCTGGGAATCTCCTTGAAGCCTTCAGCTAACCAAAGGAAGAGAGGGCTTGCAGAGAAGGCTGAGCCAATTTCTAAAGAGGTGCACTGTCAAAGAATGAGAAGCAACAGTCACTAGTTGCAACAAGGGGAATTTTCAGATGGATATAAGGAAAAATAATTTTACAGAGAAAAAAAACTAGTTGCTGGATCAGGCTACCAAGAGAAATTGTAGAGCTCAGATACTTTCATAGCTCAGCTGGATAGGATCCCAAGGAAACTAATGCAACTGAAGGCATTTTGAGCAGCAGTTTGGACTTGATGACTTTCAGAGGTCCTTTGCAACTTAATTTTCCTGTGGTTCTTTGGATGGACATTGTTACCTCCAGCAAGATGCTATAATTTCTCATAGGTTGTATGTGAAAAAATTGAACTATTACGAGAAATTCAATCTAGGCACCAACATGTGAATTGAAGTAATATAAAATCAGTAGAATAAAGAACAAGTACCATTTATATCAACTATTGTTCTATTCTATTCTTAACAGCTGTTTATATTTTATTTTTTTGGTTTTAATCTTTTTGTGTTTTAACAAACTTCTTTTTAGAGGCAGACAAGATTATCATATAATTGTCTATCTGAAACTTAGTTCATAAAGGAAAACAAAGGACACATACTATGTTCAATGTATTTGAGACCAAAGGAAGCATTCAAATACTTTTTTTTTTTTAATTTCTACCTGTACTGCAATTTTTTATGTTTTGCATTTACACTCAGTCAGTCTGAAGATCCATGTTTCTCCAAGAATACAAAGACTTAACTAAAAAAAAATTTAAATTAATTTAAAAACATTATAGGACAATCCTCTTAAGCATACTAACTCTTGCTTTTTACCTATCCATTAAAAGGAGTTTACTCATTAATCTCAATGATGTCACTTCATGCACACTAATGAGTAGGTCAAAATAAAACACACTATATCTGAACACATGTTCCTGCATCATCAACCTCACTTTAATATGACAACTTTCATTTAGATTGATTTTTTTTTAAAAGATACACAAAAAGAAATATAGTATAATAATATAATTAGGCAAAGGCACATTAATATACTTCGATCTTGAAGCATGCAGCCCACTCCAAGCTAACAAGTAGCTCCACTGATTTAAGGGGGGATGCTGTGAGTTACCAACTAATAGAGTTTTCCATACTTTTAGTCAGTGTTGGTTTTTGTAGCTATGAAAAACTGTATTTTAAAATGCCAATTTCTCCCTGCTTATCCTTGAATTAGTATAAGGACTAGATGTGCCCCCAGACGGAGCAGATGAGGATGCTAAAGCAGCCTGTCCTGCATCCCTCAGTGCAGGCGAGATGTCCCTTCCCAGGCTCAGTGGCGAGCCCTTCCAGGCTGAGGCACTGGCGTTTCGAGCCAGTTCCTATCACTAAAGGAGATGCTTCCCTTGGCAGAACTGATCCCCAGAGAAATTATGCAAAGAACTTGTGCCAGGTTTTACGCACTACACAGTATCACCTATTCCAGAGAAGCTGAAAAGTTCTATACCTAACAGGATTAACATGAAGCCAAGTAACCAATTACATATATATTACACAAATTCTCTGCTCCCTAAGCTGTTTAAATTCCAGCAGGATCCAAAAGATCCGTGAAGTATTCCTACGGAGACAGAGGCTGACAGGAGGTATGACCTGACCCTGCGCTTGTTCTGACACTGTGTCACTGTTGGGCAGCTGCTGGATAGATCTTCACTCTCACTCACTTCAGAAGGTCTAACATTTTAACTGAATGTAAAAGAGAGAACGTTCTTTTCACAAAAGCTTTTTAGTTTTGGTTTTATTGCTTTCTTTTCAACATGCTTTCTTTTCAACATGCTTTCTTGTCCTTTTTTCTGTAGCCAGAGATTAACCTCGGTTCTTTCAAATTACTTTCTTAAAAAGCTAACACCCTACCTATATGACTGAATAGCTTGGAAGAAAAAAACCCCACACCTTTGATTCTCTCTGTGTCCAATACTTACATCATAACATTTTCTTTCAAAAGGATGTTGTATCAATTCAGTATCTCACACTAAGGCTTCAATGTTCGAACAACCCTCTCTGCTCTAACAGACAGTACCATTAATCTTGTCCAATACCCCCCACACTCTTCAGACCTATATCCTGTCACCACTTACACAACCACTGCACAGCCCAATGATGGGAAATACTATGGTCAGGGAAAACTCTGGGGAATAATCTTCTCTCCCAAGCAAGGTCACTGGGGCAGAATGCTAGAGGCAAGAGAATTGTGAGATCCATGAGATGAGTTAAGATTCAGAGTTTCTAAGATACTTTTAAAAACTTTTTTTTTTAATGGGTCTTTTCCCTGCTTCTGATTTCCATGCTCTGCTTCTTTCATGCTCTTTCTCCCCCAGTTCACACTAGTCCCCTGTCATACCCCTAAAAACCTATGGAATCAGGTATTTTAGACAGAACTGATCCTTTTAATAATTCCTCCTTTTCCATCATTTTTCTCCCTACTCAATGGAATAAATTCTCCATCTTTTTCTCTGTCACATGCTTCACAAAGATTTTCCTATCATTTTGGAGACACTGGCACATGTACTTACTATTATCTTCCTTGAAACTTAATACATGATTACTTTAGTAAATATCAACCTTTGGTTTCTTAATTTACAAAACAAGCATAATCCATCTTCCTTTCATCCACCAAATAAACTCAAAAGTACCCATAATTTACTGGCAAAGGTGCATAATCAAATCTTTGAAATAACCTGGCTAATCTACCATCATCCACTATGCAAAGCATCCTCCCTTTCATTTCCAGCTGCATGAAGCAGGTATAAAATTCCCCCAGTAACACCACAGTCTCCTCATTCCTTGTCTTGAAAATCCTGCTACACTCAAGTCTTTCTACAGCTAAGCTGCAGGGTACTGTCTAATTCTAATCAGAAATCTCTACTGTATGGTTTACATGACTGGACCAAAAAAACCCACAAGATAATTCAGTCTGCAGATAATCAGATAAACTGTGATTTAATTGTCACGGCCACTAAAAATTAATCTTAATGTTTCAATATATATGGTCATCTTTTGTTTTTTCAGGAAATACCACTAAAATGGCAAGAATGAAGCCATCCTCCATCCCTTACACTTTTAAAATAAGTGTTTCAGGTAGAAGAGACAGCTATACAGATGTTATGATTAGCTTAAGGTACAGATAACTCAAGAATTTTTGAAAATTAAAACCAATATATTTATCAACATATAATCAGGAAAAAAAAAAATCTATAATCATGTCTTACTGCAATAAAATAAAGCTCTACATAAATTCTACTACCCAACCCCCAAAGAAAGAAGACTGAATCTTCACGTAAACCAGTGCAGCCCAGGCCTGGCCCACTCTTTCTTGTCTGCAGAAGGTACCAATGAAATCATTTGTTCACTGAGAGGTGGACCCACAGCCCTATAGCGTAGTAGGGGACTGTCTGCAGAAAACATACGGTTTCTCCAAGTAAAAGAATGATCATAACATATGTCTACTACATTGCTATGTTTTGCTTGCCTGTCCTTGTCCATCTCCTCTTTCACTGTACAGAAAAAGTCATATGCAATATTTTGAGCAACAAGCTTTTATTGCATCACTTTCAGATGCAGTCTTAAACCTTGCTCTCTTGAGGAAGACACAGACGTCACTATTTTGCACCAAGTCCAATAAACAATCTAATTTTCTTTAACAGATCCCTCATGACTGCAAATAAAAGTGGCTACTATTACTCGAGCTAAGATGCAAGCCAAATGGTGACTGTACGTCAATTTTCATTGTAAAAGGTTCATACAAAATAAATAAATCCAGAAGCCAAGTTCTGATTACAGAACACTGCCTTCTGAAATCTGCTGAGCAATTCCAATCACTCCAGAAACCAATCTTCTCAGACTCCAGCAAAATGGCTTCCTACCTGTTTAACCAGGGAAAATAATTACTCATATCCACAAAAAAAAAAAACCCAACCTATTGTCCAATTCTGATGGCTCTGATTTAGCAATGCTTGACAGAATTATATAAATCATACAATAACAGATTGATAGGATGGTTTGGGTTGGAAGGGACCTTTAAAGGCCATCTAGTCCAGCCCCCCTGAAAGGAGTCTACTTAGCCTGCCATCTGAATCCAGAGGTTCTTTTTTCCTTTTTATTTTTTTTATGCTTTAGAGCTTATTTAGCACTTCACTATGACATTTATTTAATCTTTAGCTTGCTCTGAAATTGAACAGAAGCTATGCAAGTTTGTGTACTATCAATCATGTCTTATCTGACTTTATTCATGAATGAAATCTAAAATACTGCCCTGCAAAGCAAACTGAAAACTAAGAAGCAGCACCTTAGTTCTGTCACTAATATTTTGAAATATTTGTCCTGCCAAAATCATTGAAGTGTTATATGCTTTGCTGTCCTTTACATTAGTATGCAATTTTATCCAGCAAAAGACATATGCTAACAGAAAATGATGTTCCTAATTAATCAGACAGTTCCAGCCACACTCTTTATTTTACTTCCCCCTCACTCCGCTACATTTGGAACTGAGGCCTACAGATTATATAATACTGTACTCTAACACATCCTCTATAACTTATGCTACTCTCAAAATTTCTACAAGATAAATGATAAAAAAAAATATGAGTTAGAAACACAACAAGTGTTGCTGGAGAGTGTATCTCACCACAATAATACACAGAGCTATAGCACATAACCAAGTATTTCTGGACTCTTTCTGGTTCATGCGTACTAACTTATTAAATTAAGTTTCCCAAAGCTGCAATGACACTTAAATCTTTATGCCAGCCAACCCACATCAAATTTAAATCACTTTAAAATAAGTGATAATGATCACAAAGTTCTCACTTATCCATATCTGCTTCTTCATAGGCAGGAGACAATCAATTTAAGAATTTTAATCTGTGTCAATGCAAATAGTTGTTTTTTTGTTTTTTTAAAAAAAAAGGTCTCCCAAAAGGTCATTTTCCTTTTATCCAACCTGCTCTTCCACCCATCTGCCACTGCAGCTTCTTAAGCAACATGGGACAAAGTATACATATATTGCAAGGTCCTGCATAGGGCTGAACAGCAGAAGTGAAAAAATAATTTACAATGTTTTCCCCATTGTGGGTTAATGAGTGTCACTGAAAATAAACAGGATCAAGGACCTCAAAAAGTTTTACCAGTCTAAATATGGAAATTTCTCTATCCTGAGATAAGAAACACTGAAAATAGCCGTGCACACCCCTGGCTGAGGCAGTTAAAAACTGACAGGACCCCAGTACAGAAAGCCTAGCAGTAGAAAGGGTTTTGCAATTCACATCTTACTTTTTAACATGGCCATTGTCGAAGGAAATAACCATCCTATTCCGAAAAAAATAAATCCATGAAAAATAGAAGGGAGGGAAGACACTGATGATTGTATTTGCTTTTCTCAGAAGAACACAGAGTTTCATACACTTCCACTTGACATGAGAGCATGGCAGCTAAACTACTCACCACTTTTCTGCAAAGCACTCAAACAGCTCGAGTACAAGACAAGTTGAAGAACACACAAGAAAGACAGGTTGAAGATTTCACAACGTTCCACATCCTGCTATAATCTTCTTTCAAATGCCTTCACCATTGCACTTCTTTTTTCCACCTCTCCCATTTCCTTTAGGATATTTTTTCTGCTGCTCTTTCCATGTTTCTCCAAAGTCACTGAATGACTTTATGATTAAGAAACATTTCACGTGCGCAAGCAGCAAACTTAAATGCCTTTATTTTCCTACTTGTGCAAATGCATGTGTACCTTATGTTTTCTAAGGAAAAAAAAAAAACATTTGAATGTTGCAAGCATCAGGTGTGGGATGCCACCTGGAAGTTATACTCAGGAGTCTTCTGTTTGTGTTAGTAAGATTCACCACAAATATAGGAAGTATTAAAGTTAGAATATGCACAAACAAATGGTTCTCCAGGGTATAAAAAAGTTTCCCCATACTCAGGAAGTGCAGGATATCAGTAAGGAATATTTAACTTGATAAAGAGGTCACCTACACTTGGCTGTCCAAATGCAAGAACATCCTCTGAGAACCTCTACCTTTCATATTTTGACAACACAAGCCTTTGCATCATCTCAAAACACCAGTGATATTGATATACCCCAGTCTAGAGGTGCCTCAAGGAGAGTTAGATGATGTCATGTTAAATATCTGTTTCTGACAAATCCAGTCTGGTCTTACAGACAACAGAAGAGTACCATTGGGTTACATTAATTTTTTTAAAGGATAATACGAATCCAGCGAAAGAATTTTTGACAATGAGAAGCTTTTATCTCAAAGCCACAGGCCTAACAAGCTCATCTGCATCACTTTCAAAACCCAAATAACAACATTTAAAAATTATAATCCATTCTCTTTTTTAAATCTCCTGGAATTGGTTAGCGGCTCCTAATGTGATTCCAAAGCCTGGATTCTGGTATACAAATACCACCCTAGCTTCCACTGCAAAGCTGTGATATCCAAGTTCAAAAGCAGTTTGAATAGACATCTTCAAGTAATAGGCTAAGACATCAGAAGTCTTATTTTCCAAACTTGAAATTAATTTGGGAAAGTAAGATTTTCTCTTTGCTAGGCTAATCAGTCTGGAACACTCAACAGGGCTAAAAAAAACCCCATACTTAATTGTACAAACCATACTTAACTTTGCATACTTATATGTAATAGAGAATAAAAATTATCTTTCGTGTTTAAATGTTATGAATCTATTTCATCTTCCTTCCCCCTGAAGCTTATCTTAAAATATGACTTCCAGATTTGGAATTGGTTTTTATACCTTGAACAAGAAAACCAACCTGACTTTCACTCTTTCACTGCAAAATATTAAGTGCAACTGCTGTTATATAAGCACAACATTACGCAAAGCTGTAACTTGCACGTGGTAATGCTACAGACACATCCAAACCCAAAAGCTTTGGGATTACACTCTTCTGAAAAGTATGTCCAAGAGTTTTAATTAGATGTTGGGCACATTCAGGAGCACAGTCTGAAGCTACTTTTTAATTCAATAACAGAAATCTCATGTTCATTATAAAAACAGACCTCCTCACCTCTGGAATATGAAAGAGGCTCTTGAATGTGGTTCTTACAAAATAATATTGCACATTCTGTGAAAGACACAGTCACTCCATTATATCATAACTTAAGCTCCTGTATTCAAGAAGTAGCGTTGGTACTCTCTCCTCTTCTGCGGCGTGAACACCAGCCCCATGATTTGCCAGGTCATCTGGCACAGGGACCCCCAGCCAGAGAGAAGCTAAAGCACAGGGAGAAAGAAGCAGCTGCGGACTCTCACATCCCTAGCAGAGCCCTGTACTCAAAAAGATCCACAGAGGGCTGAGTATAGTTTCTCCAGCTTCTAATCAACATATTATTGCCTTCTGAACAGAAATCTTCACTTCAAAGATTAGAACAAAACAGAGTATCTAAAATGTTCTCTTGTGTCCACTTAAGAGTACTGCACCTCTGTTGCTACGACATTTTCACAAACCGTACTGATGCCACTAGTCAATACAATTTTCACAAGGTCATCTTAGAATCATAGAATCATAGAATCTTAAAGGTTGGAAAAGACCTCCAAGATCATCAAGTCCAACCATCAACCTAACACTCTTGATGATCTTAAAACCTTAAAGTACAAGTGTTGAAATCCCAAATCGACTCTCAACTCTATGAATGATAACCACAAGACTGACAGTACTGAGCTCTCAGTACCTGTTGGCTAACTCAGTGTTAAGGGATTATAGAATCATGAGGTTGGAAGAGACCTCCAAGATCAAGTCCAACCATTAACCTAACACCACCATGCCTACTAAACCATGTCCTGAAGTGCCACATCTACATGTTCTTTGAACACCTCCGGGGATGGTGACTCCATCACTTCCTTGGGCAGCCTGTTCCAGTGCCTGACCACTCTTTCAGTAAAGAAATTTTTCCTAATATCCAATCTAAATCTCCCCTGCCACAACTTGAGGGCATTTCCTGTTGTCCTGTCACAAGTTATTTGGGAGAAGAGACCAACACCTGCCTCCCTACAACCTCCTTTCAGGTAGTTGTAGAGAACAACGAGGTCTCCCCTCAGCCTCCTTTTCTCCAGACTAAACAATCCCAGTCCCCTCAGCCTTCTCTCCAGACTAAATAACCCCAGTTCCCTCATAAGACTGGACTTCAGTAAAGTTACAAAATTGTTCAAATCTGCCAACAAATACGAGTTTAGATTGATCTCGCAGGCAGATATGAACAGCTCAGTTAATCATATTAATATCATCAATTCATCATATTAATTATTTTTATTTTAATGAAAATATCTCAAAATAGTTCTACAACACTGGCTGATTAAATGTTTAACCAGCTCTTAGTATTACACAAGTACTACTAGTTTGTTGGCACTACCTTGGTTTATTTCAGATTCTAAATTTAAATTATAAATGGGCTCCCCTTCTTCCTTTGAGTTATTACAGACATAAGTCAGTAAAATTAAGATTCTTAAAGTCTATTTATCTAAAGATCAACTCTACCCAAAGCAATGATATTCCAAACTACTTCCATACTACTGATGTTCTTATTAAATAGGGACAGCTAATTAGTCCTAAACTAATGATAGATTTGAACCAAAACCCATGTTCATACACTCACCATATAAAAACAGAAATACGATCTCTCAAGATCAAGAAGAAAATACTACTAGGAATCTGCTGAATCACTGCACCTTCCTGAATCACATTCCCCATAGCAAAGAGGATTTTAGACTCCTGGGTTTAATTGTGTCACTAATTTTAATAGAGTTACTGAAGAATTACAGTCATACTTAAGTAGTGACAAGTGTAAAATTGAAAGATTTTTTTTTTAATCAATATATAAAAAGCATTTTGGAACAATGGGATGGAAAAAAAAACATCAGTATTAGAGTATTTCCCCTGTAGTCTATTATTTGGTTCAAAGAAACTAGACAAACATGTTTCCATACTGAGCATGGCATTGTGAACTGCCAATTATTTTCTGGCTACGTTAGCCACTCCCCTGTTAATAAAAACAAAATCAATGAAGTATCTTTGAAAATAAATCCTCCTGACTGCTATGGCTAAGGTGTATTGTTTTATACTGTGCCTCCTAGACCGTTTATTTCTCTACTTGAGCTGTCAATCATTAAATATTCCTAGCAGGAAAGACCATTGTTAGGTTCTGCTTAAGATGACTTAATCAGCCCCAAAACCTCAAAATTTCATTTGCTGTCCCTGTTCATAACATTCATTAATCTGGCAGCTCTCAGATGAGAATTAGTATAATGTATGTTTGGAATCAAGGAAAAGGAGAAACAAGGCCTCATAATTGTTTAGGGCCAACTTACTGCACAAAATGAATCAACCATAATCAACTTTTCTGATAAAATTAAGACCTTAAGGCTTCCATTTACAATGCAATGTTCAGATACCTTCACGGTAATAAGTGTTATTTATAAAACATGCCAAAATAAAATCTAAAATCAAGTCTCTAATAACAAGACCAAGATTAGGCAAATCCATTTTGAGTGTCTGCAGTCAGAAAGAGCAGACTAAGCAGCCAATCTAAATAAATAGGGTTTTTTTTCCTTACCAGAACAATTCAGCCACGTGGAACTACAGTAAATAAGACACAGGGTTACAACTTATCACACATCAGCTATATAACAGCAGCTGACTGTGAGTATTCTTACTCCATTGTAATGGGAATTAAAACACATTAGCTTACATCTCAATTCAAGAATTTTAAACTAACGTGTTTCACTTCACATTTGCAAGAGGTCTCAAGCACACATACAGGTACAGCACAGTTCAGTCTACAATGGTAACGTACTGAGCTGCAATAACTAGTAATGAATTAAATCAAGCACCAAGAATTATATGAAATATTAACTATGTAAAGTGGAAATGTCTGTCTTGCTTTGCTTGACTCGTGGTTTTTTTTTCACACTTCAACAATTTTGTTTAGTTCTCATGATTCAAATCCATAAAATCTTTTTTTTTCTTCAAGTCTTTTCTATGGCGCATGCAACTACAGCGTACGAATACACAGTAAACATTCTGCGTGGTCAAAATATCCCTGAGAAGCAGAGACATATTAATATCAGTCTGCATATAAGAAAGAAACGTTAAGCTCTAGATTTTCACTTTTACCTCAATTTTAACTTGTAAAGGTAGCCATGTTATTTTAATGGCCTTGTGTACACACTCACACACAAAGTATATCAAACCATAATGAATATAAACCATTAATTAGTTTGTAAATACCAATGACAAAGTGAAAAATGAAAATGCACTCTTCATTTGCTTTGAAGAGTAAGTAAATTATGATTAAGGAAGAAGTTGAGACAGCCTATACAGAAATACATGCAATAACTATGCAATGCTAATATCTAATAATATCGAGCAGTATTTTTATGTTGTAAAGGCACAAGCCAAACGAACCCTATATTAAATGCTCCTGAATAAAAGAAGGAAATAAGTTTGGAGTTCTTAAAGATGTTATTAGTAACAACCAAGGATTCAATCAAGCACAATGCTCTGGGCAGTTCTTCAAAGGTTTACACTGGAAGGCAATGTTACTACTGCAGATGGAGATTTAAAGGAACTGTCTAATGTGGGATCTAATGAGCCAGAAAATAATGACCATAAATCAATTCCCTACCTATAATTCAGTAAGCTACTGCTACCAAACGGTAAGCCTTCTACACTTTCCTAGGGCTCACAGGACTCTCATGTGGGATTTTCTGGCTGTAAATACACACCCACGTGCTAAGAAGTACATGAGCAACAAATCTAAAACAACTGGGATACACATCAGATCTAGTGTACATGACTTGCATTTACACACATGCAGTAAGCGCAGTCCATCCCAGACAGACTGCACAATTGAAGAGCAACAAGCTTAGTACAGCCCAGTCTGTCTGATTCACTGAGATGGGCTTTGTGTCCAAGACCTGCAGGCACCAAACAAACCCAGATAAATGGCTGATTTCCTATGATGAAACTTCCAGAAGACAAAAGGAAAGATGTGCAGATACACTCAGATATATGGTAGCTAAACCTCTGCACCAGTTTGACAAACAGTTGATGACAGTTTGCGAAACGGAGATTCACAGTCACTAGATCCACGTACCGTGTGTGAAACCACACCTTTGTAACATAATGGGAATTAAACCTTTTGCCGTTCAGTTCTTCTGGCAGTGATAATACAGCAGCAGGGTGAAATATTCCAGTTCAGTGCAGTGCTGACAGGTCCAGAGAAGAGATTTGAAAACTCTCCTGTGTTATGTCAATGACAGACAATCATTTCAGATAACTGCATGCTGGTTTGGGGTTGGTTTGGTTGGGGCTTTTTTGGGGGGTGAGGGCAGTGTTTGGTTTTTGCTTTTAAGCACACAGTAACATTCCCTGAAGTATGTCATGATATGAGTAACAAATAAGCTGCATATAGTAGTTTCTCAAAGTTTAAAGACATTATGACCTGCCATTCCCAGAAGCCTCTGTGTCTTAAAATACGCCACGTGGAACAAAAGTGTTAACTGTCTTGCAAACCTTGCTAGTGTGAGATGCAATCAGAAAGCCCTTAGAAACAGTAACAAGTGAATAAGAGATTTTAAAAGATTCACTTTTAAAAATCAATTTTTCAGAGTGATAAATTATTTAATTGACATCTTTCAGGAAACAATGACAAACTGAGGTTCACTGTCAGAAGGCCATGAATTTAAAAAATATTCTGAAATTTCTATCCTTTTTCTTATCTCCATCTCTGTCACGTCACATCTGTAGACAAATTTGAAGCAGGGATACTACTGTTCTAATAAATCACCTCTGTGATCTCAAAGGAAAAGAAGGATGCTGAGTACGTTTCTATTTTTACACACTCATCACCTAAAACTTAGCTGCTGAATCATAATTACAGTATCATCATATCATTAGCTGAGTATTATATTATTATACATCATATCATGATACGAGTTAGTATTACACTATCGTCTCAATCTATTTGGAACTAAAGGCATTCTTGTAATTTCACAGAATCACTGAAAGATAGAATAGTTTGAGTTGGAAGGGACCTTAAAGATCATCTAGTTCAAACCCCCCTGCCATTAGTAGGGCCATCTTCCACCAGACCAGGTCACTCAAAGCCCCATCCAACCTGGCCTTGAACACTTGCAAGGATGGGGCATCCACAGCTTCTCTGAGTAAACTGTTCCAGTGCCTCAGCACCCTCACACTGAAAAATTTCTTCCTTAGAGCTAATCTAACCTCTTCCAGTGTAAGGTCATTACCCCTTGTCCTGTCACAACAGGCCCTTGGCAAAAGTTCTACTCCAGCTTTCTTGAGGGCTCCCTTTAGGCACTGGAAGGCTGCTATAAGATCTCCACAGAGCTTTCTCTTCTCCAGGCTGAACAGCCCCAACTCTCTCAGCCTGTCCTCATAGCAAAGGTGCTCCAGCCCTCTGATCATCTCCATGGCCTCCTCTGGACACTCTCCAACAGGCCCACAACTTTCATATGTTTGGGGCTCCAGAGCTGGATGCAGTACTGCAGGTGGGGATCTACCAGGGCAGAGTACACCTCCCTCGACCTGCTGGCCATGTTCCTCTTGATGCAGCCCAGGATGCCGTTGGCCTTCTGGGCCACAAGGGCACATTGCCGGCTCATGTTGAGCTTCCTGTTCACCAGCACTCCCAAGTCCTTCTCCTCAGGGCTGCTCTCCATCCATTCACCGCCCAGTCTGTATTTGTGCCTGGGATTGCCATGACTCACCTGCAGGACCTTACACTTGGCCTTGTTGAACTTCATGAGGTTGGCACGGGCCCACCTCTCCAGCCTGTCCAGGTCCCTCTGGATGGCATCCCTCCCTTCCAGCGTGTCAACGACACCACACATCTTGGTGTCATCAGTGAACTTGCCGAGGGTGCACTCTATCCCACTGTCCATGTCGCTGACAAAGATGTTGAACAGGGCCGGGCCCAACACGGACCCCTGAGGGACGCCACTGGTGACCGGTCTCCTCTTGGACATCGAGCTGTTGACCACCACTCTCCAAGTGCGATCCAGCCAATTCCTTATTCACCAATTGGTCCGTCCATCAAATCCATGCCTCTCCAGTTTAGAGACAGGGATATTGTACAGGACAGTGTCAAAAGCTTTGCACAAGTCCAGGTACATGACATCAGTTACTCGTCCCTTGTCCATCAACACCGTAAGCCCAGTAATTTGAGAAGGTGCTAAGTGTCCAAGTAGCAACTGGTATTCACCAAACTCCCCTTTGATGGGGACGTTGTGTTCTCAACTTTTGTCTTATTTCACAAGATAAATTAACACTTTTCGTATCAATATGGGAGATCAGTGCTTCAAGAAAAGTAACAAAATAACAACAGGAGTAAAACTGCCTGTATCCCATTGTGGAGCACAGATTCAGGTATTTTGAAGAGTCAGTAAAAAGAACTTACCACACCGATTCCTTCAAAAGCAAATATTGCAGTCCCAAAAAACAGTGGATATTTCTTCCAGCCAACCACAGGAGGCAGTTTTCGAGGATCTACTATATCCTAAGGAAAAGAAAGCAAAACAGTGCTATTTAAAGTGCATTAGCCTTTCCTACAATTTTGATTGAGAAAATTCAGTACGTATGGACACTGGTGTACACATTGCTATTTACAATCCCTGGTTTTCCTCCCAAACTTAGTCCTTTATACACATTTATAGCCACCCTCTCACCCACACACAGACACTTGCAGATATATTTATTCTTGGTTCATATTACTGACAATAGAAATTTTCACATTTAAAGTATCACACTGGTGTATATGAGTGAGCATCAATTAAAATAAAAGGGAAAGCTCAGACCTCAAGCTTAATCTTCTGCAAACTTCTCAGAATATTGCATTTTCTAATCTGCTTTCACACTGCAGAGATATTCTTCATAACCATAAGGGACAGTGAAAGAAAATCTTTTTAATACAAGCTGAGCTCCTGCAGAACAATTAATTACTTTCTGTCTCCCCCAATCTCTTCTACGTAACTTCTCCTGCCTCCTTGCCCAGCCAATAACTCTCACTGGCTTTTCTGCCTTCCTCCTCATACTCCACTTCCCACTCCTCTCATCACACTCATGTGAAAGTTTCCTCAAACTACAGTGGCACTCACCACCCATTACACCATATGTGCAACAGTGTTTATCACTTATCACTTTTCAAAAATCATAAGAAAGAAAAATTTAGAGGTTTCTACATGTCATTTCTTCTCAGTCATCAGTTTAATTTTTTCCATTATTAAATGCCTCAAAAAAAAAATAAAAACAGCAGCAACCCAGAAGATACAGAACTATTCCATTTCTTAGGAGATGGAAGCCTGGAATATGTACTCCTCAAGTCTAAGTCTTAATTTTTTCCTGACTGTACTGGAGAAATATTAGAAATAAACGTTGCTGTTGAAATTGTTCTTCTCTTGCAACAAAAAGATTGACCACAGATTAAAACCTTGCAAGTTCTGTCAGCAACCCATAAAAACTCACATATTCTTCCACTCAAGGACTCCAAGTCATTACAATAAATATTCTTACTATCTTAAGTGCAGCAACATTATCCTTTCTTTCAAAATTACTGTAAAAGTCCGTGTCTAAAGCATGTCTCAGGTATTAAGGCAGCTCCTTAAATTAAGATGCCTCAATAAAACACAAGATAATTCTGCCTTTCAGAAACTGTCAGTCAGTATATATCCATCCCAGACCAACTGCCACATGCAACAAGTACAACTTGCCACACTGAGCAAAAAAAAAGATATAATAAACTTTTTTATACTCACTCTAACAATATACTGGTAAATTATCACCAGGCTGACAGCCATGGAGAGATTGGCAAGCAATGAAAGCAAGGACAGGCTCTTAAGGTCACGAATAAAGACCAGGAGGATCATGAATGGCAGGAAACACAGCATGTATATCCGTAAATCAGTACTCTTCCTCTCAAAAGAACTGCTGGTGGCACTGACATTTATGGGAACAGTCTTGTTTTCCAAGAATCCTTCATGGACCTGTAGAAAAAATAATTTTAAAACCCATGTTAAACAGTAGTAGTACTGAGTATACAGTTACATTGCTGTTTTTCTATAGGGGAATTTGTCCCCCTGCTCTGCCTGCTGTGTCAGGTGTTTTGGGATCTCTGTACTGTCGGTGCAGAGGGGAAGACAAAGTACGTTTAGCAAATGTTTCATCCTTAACACAAATGATGAAATTAGGACCTGAAAGACCTGAAACCGTTTTTATCCCATCACTGATTAAAGAGGAAATCCACATAAGCAGTTTAGAACAGATTCCTTCCAGAAACGGAGAGTATGGTAAAACGAATGCAAGTGAGATGGTGTAACTATTAGAGTTAGAATTTTCCTGTGGAGAGTAAGGGGTTGAGATGACCAACTGCGACAGTACCTGAGTTCAGTGCCTAATAACCTTCTGCCTGCCATCCACATCACAGCAGTATGCATACAAAAGAATGTTAGAATATGAACCTGTCTTTATTTTAATTCCAATTATTTTATTTTTGCTTAACTTCATTCTTTTACTAATTAATGTTAACTCAACTTAAAAAAAAAACATGAGCTCTGAGAGAGCTGAGAGCCCTGTATCCATTAAGTTGATATAAATTAATGCCTATAGATAAACAGAACAGTGGCACACAATGTGGAAGTGTGTTAGGTTTTCGGCTATAACATTACAATAGTTGCCTGTGGTGCAATTCAGAAGACTGAGTTTGCCAATATTCACAACTCTTGTTGCAACTTTTGGAAAATTGTCAGTCTGGCCATAATTGCCAAAATATATTTTGTGGAAATATATTCTCTGCTATGTGCACACGACGATCAAAACATCAAGAGCTGGTGGTTATTCTGCTTCCTACAAAATGATAGCAGTTCAAATCCATTTGTTTTAAATCTTAACATGCCTTTTCCCTAGAAGCTATTCTTTCCTTTCCCCTTCCATTGCATTTGCCACCTTACAAACCAGTACATGCCTGTGCTTAATCTGTTTATGCTGCGGAAAGCCTTTGGCTTGATGACTATGGAAAGATACCTAGACAGTGAAAAAAAAAATAAAATAGTTCCTTATAGCACAAACAGACTTCAACAAAAATGAGAAATCAATATATAACAATATAAAACAACTGAAGACAATACTTTGACTCCTAGGTACCGCCAGACAACCAGCTACTACAGCCACAGCCTTATAAATTAATATAGAACTGAACTCAGAGGGAGACTGTATAACCCTGCACGAAGGAAGTGCACGAGTGTAGCAGTTCTTAAATATTATTATGCTTATCACACAGTTCATAGGCATGGTCCCAAGACTGATTAATTTATGGGCATTTTTTTCAATGTGGTTTGTTCTTTAAAATGTCAGTTATTATCTGTGCAAGTGAAATAATAAGATCCTAAATCGTGCCTCAAAAATCCAAACACATTCAGCTGTTACAATAGAAGGGGTACGTATTACCATTACAATGTAAGGTTTTATGCAGCCACAGCAGTCCTAAGCAAACACCACAATTATCAGTACTTAATCAGTACCTATTTTATCTTAGGTCACAGTAACTCAGGGCTATTAATTTTTTACTTTGATGAAAAGGACAAAGCAGAGAAGAGAGGACAGGCTGGAGGTACGGTAGGCAATCAAGGGATCATTGGGACTGTGATACTTCACGAGGCAGAGGGAGTTAGATGATAATGTAAAATCAAGTGTATAAAAAACAAGTCATTCTAATTGGCAAGTCTGCCAAAACTCAGACCTGACAAGTCCAGGAGAAAAAAAACATTGCACAATTCATTCTATTTCCATTGTTTCAAACAATCTACAAACTCAGGAAGACAGAATTAACTTAAAATTCTTTTCTCTGTAACAAAAAGCACTAGATATATCTTTTTAATTATGAAGAAGGGAAAGATAAAAGACACAATTCTGGAACCATACGTTTTCCAGAAATTTCAATTTAAATGAAAACAGAGGACATCAGTCATTACAGAAACACTGATGGTTTCCACTTTGCAAGAATCTTAAGTGTCACTTATAAGACATTGAACATGTTAGTCTTCATTAAAATAACATTTTTAGAAAGCTATGAAGAAGAGCTAAATACATTTCGAACTGAATTCCAGTGAATTCACAGCTACAATAACTCCCCTCTGCCAAGCAATATGTCAAACACTTAATCAAAGTACTTCCCTAACGCCACATGAAGTACAGCTCTCCGTAGAAGTTTCCTGCCTTCCCATCATACTTAGAACAGAAATACAGAACAAGCACTTTAACAGCCTTTCACTTTAACAACAGTCTTGGGTTTACTTGCTTGCATGCATTTGCAGACAGCCAGAGGTGCCAGGACATATAAGAAGGTTTTATAAGAATTACAGTGTGATTTGAGCATGTAAGTCCAGTTGAAAACCTTAGCTATAATAAATATTTAACCTAATGTGCCTTCAATTTATATAAATGTTTGTAAGCCTGATGATTTATTTAAAAAAAAAAAAAAAATTATTCCTAAAAAATAACTGCAGGCAGTATAGAATTCAGGTTCTAAAATACATTTTTAAAATACCACAGTATAAACCAACTTCTACTCAAATCATTTCAAGTATTCAATCATTTCATTTTTTTTTCCTTAATACAAAGACATTCTATTTTTATACACTAAACCCAATAAAAAGTTCATAAAATCAGAAATATAATATTTTCTCTACTAACACCACCAAGCTCCAATTTGATATTCAACCAGAGTTTACTGGCTCACACGGCAGGAAAATGTAGTACGCAATATTCTATATAATTCTGTTCAAGATTAGGTCTACTGTGATTAGGTATGATGGGCCTGTGATCAGCTCACATCTCCCTGTTGTGGTAGGTAAGAATGGTCATACAAAACAGCTTTTATACCTATCTGCCTTTTATTTTCACAAAAATACAGGGAAAGCACCGAACATACTACAGCTGCACACAAACTCCCCACAACCATCAGAGGAATGAATAGCGATGCAGGATCAGCAAAACACAGCCAATTAAAATTATCAGACTCCCTCACCCTAGCTTCCCACCTCCCACTCTCCCGTTTCAGGTATGAGATACATGCCTACAACAAACCACAACGCTGTAGGCTGCTTTGCAATACTGCAGGCATGGTGCCCCACCTTCCCGCACTCTTCCCTGCCCCAGCGTTTACCAGAGGAAGGAAATGGAGGCCAAAGGGATTCTCAAAAATGTCCTGATTTGCAGGAGCCTGAATCAGATCCTGTCCCTTGAAATACTGTTTAAAGAGCATTTCTCTCCTAATAACTGCTGAAGGTGCACACAGTTATGCCAGGCAGAGTATTTTAGGGATCAGCTTGCCATCAGAAGAAGAGGTTACTGTGAACAGCAGTTCTGTCTAGGTGAGGAGGTTTCTGAAATTTACTCCCCACTAGTTACTACTTGCGTGCAGCAAAATGTGAAGCCCACGATTTCCAAATTAATATTTCAAGTTAGTAAAAAAAATAAAATTTTCCAAGTTTCACTTCAACTGTTGACTGTCAAGCTGTTTCCATTATGTCCATTATACACAGGCTTTTGCATCACTACAATACCTTGGGGGCAAATTTTATGTAGGCACATACGTACACGTATATCCCATGTAACCGGTATTATGGACACAGCCATACCCATACACAGGCACAGGAGGACAGTTTATTGCCTTTTGTGGACATACACAGCTCTAAATCAACTTTGTATCAACAATGCAGCTTTAACAACATCACTCAGGGCAGTACCGCTTACAAGTTTAGGTCTGGAAATATCCAGAGCACAGGAGGGGATTTTGAGATGTGACAGAATAGTGATTCTGTACATTGACTCAGAAGAGGCACACCAGGTAAGATCCAGCAAAGGAGAACTAAACAAACAGGCAAGAGTGACTGACAGGTGGAAGAAAGCTGAGTCAGAAAATAAAATGCAAAAATTATTTAAAAGAGGAGCACTCCACTCTCTTAGAGTGGAGCAGTTGGCTGTGAGAGGTTTGACAGCAAAGAGCAGCCGAGGAAAACTCTAATGAAGATGAGATTGCACTGATTTGTTCAGGTGCAGGCTAACATTACTGTCACTTTCAAAGTATTTTACTAGATTTTTAAAAAAATAACCACCTGTTCTAACAAGTAACAAAATACAAAGCAGCAGGAGGATTTTTTTTTCCTAGAAACTCTTTCACATATGCTGTTTAGCTCAGTAGAGGTTTACTGCTGATTGTCTTAGGATATGACTCACTATCTGTCTAACCTAGTCTCCTAAATATTAGAATTAATATAATCCCAGATTCGTATTCTGGACTACAGTCACTTTCAATCTCCTGCTGCTCTCTGCCTATGGCAGTCATGCTGGGCCAAGAACAGCAAACATTCTAACTGACTGCCTCTTTCTATACACAAAGCAATATAATATGAAATACCACTGGAGTATCAGCCAACTTAAACAAATCTTTTCCCTTATCCATTCAATGGATCTGTGCTTGAAAAAGGCATACACACATATTCTTTTGTACGTCACAGAGCTCTGTGGACATTGTTTCACTTCCAATCTGAACACGCATTAGCTGTATTTTGTTCTGTGCTTACCATGACTGGACTTGGGAGTTCCACAAACTTTTCCCTAAAGCACATGAGGAAATATTGTTAGTGATTTAGAAAGGAAATACACAGTCACTGAAGTCCCTAGTCACAAGAGGACTGCATCAAAAGCCACTTCTGTTATTTGAGCATTAACTCACACGACGGTGTGATGTCTGAAACAGCTTTGTTTACAGGAGTGGGCCACCTAATGTCTCATTTACATACCCCAAGCACAGCATCCACCAAGTTCAGCCGTACCCATAAAGATCAAACAGTACTGCAAATCTGGTTATCAGAATCCTGATGTCAAGCACTTAGAAAATGACTAATGCACAATTAGTGACTGCAGAAAATTCAGTTCAACTGCTGAACACACTTCTTACACGCACCATCTCAGAAGCAAGAAATAATTTTGTTTCCTCAGTCTCTTCAACCAAGACCACTGTTGCGTTGCCTGTATCCCAAAACTTCTGTCATACAGTCTACAGACTTTTCAGCATCAAGTGGGATGAAATCAGTAGTCTTTCAGCTCATTAGATCCTTCTAAGTCCTTCCTTATTCAACTCAGAACAACATCCAGTACAAGAGGCAAGACCAGATCAGGCAGGTAAAGACTATATTGTAAGCATTCAATTCAGATTAAAAAGCCAAATAAATATTTCATAGTTCATTTAGTTCTGGTATTTCATCATTACTCAGTACTCATCTTTGCAACATTTTAAGCACTTCTAATTTTATGTCTAAGTACAGTTTCATAAGTTTGGCTTTTTTTTTTCCCTTTTAGAAAAATAATTTTAAAAATACCAAAATTCCACCACGTAGCATCCCACTGATGGGTCATCTTCAAAGTGCTAAAGATCTAATAAAGTGCTCCCACACAGCAAGAACAGAATTTCATTTTTTTTAGCTTTATCAGCAAACAATGAGAAAAGGACTTTTCCAGAGAAGTCAGCAAATATTCACAACCAAATTGATAAATGCCAAGACTTACGGTCTTCTGTTGCTCAAGCAGGAAAAGCAAAGTAACTATGGCATAAAAGGGGACCGTGCTCTTTTGGGCACAGATTCTTTTTTTCTAATCCCAGTATGTTTCTGCCCCAGTCTTGCTCTTGTCAACTTCCAGCTCTTCTTCCAGTTTTACCATTTTTCTCCAATTCCAGACATCTTCACCTGTAAGCCCCATATTTGTATACTGCCTGACTTAACCAGAACTCTCACCACCAATTTGAGCTTCTTTGGTGCCCCAGGAAAATATTCCTTAGGAAAAGCTTCATTTAAAGTTTGATATAACTGGAAGTAGGGTATTGTAGCACAAAGCACCCGGAAAACTGTAATGTAATGCAGACAACATTGTTATAATCCCAAGGACACTAATGAGAAAAGATTTAGTACCAGAAGTTACATTGCATATCCATTACTGAGATGGGTATATCAAACATTTTGCAGAGTTCAAAAGACGAAATGTATATTTTGATTCACGTGCACAACTGTGTGTCTAACCAAATATTCACCTCAAAGTAATGTGGACTGATGAACAGTCAATTTACATGCCAGAACCATTCTAAAATGCTATGTTGCTTTTTTGTTCTGTGAAATAGTAAGTAAGGTATGGGAAGAGACTACTAAGTTTGGTTTGGTACTAGTTTTAACTAGGAATATCAAAAAGGAGATGTCAGTGGCGGTTCTCACTGGTTCCTGTGGGCTGTTTGCACACACTAACACATAAAAATAATAAAAGTATGAAGCATAATCCAGAGGTATTGGTCACGGAGTGGTATTAGTAGTATTTTTACTATGTTTTTCCTTTATCTTAGTTCTTCACCTTCCTATTCCCTCTGTTCACCCGCCTCATCCTTCCACTACCCTAAACAATGAGTTAAAGCGGTACCAATTTGTGTTCTTTGGTGCCCTCTATGGGACAGACTTCTGCAACAGAAAGTTGTCGGGAAAAAACCACAGCCTTCTGCCTCCCAGAGGAGTGAGCAGAGGGCAATCTAAATGAGATACACCTGAAAGTGGAACTTCTGAATTGCTGATGACTTTAATTCGTTCAGAGGGTACATACCATGGGTCTCTGCAGGTTGCTTTCATTTAAGATCTTTCAATTCTTCAAGAAAGGAGCAACAAGTTTCCTGAAAAGCTTTTGTTTTTTTTTTTTTCAAAATCTACGAAAGCCCAGATCAACAAGTGTTCAGCCTCCTCTTTTGCTTAAGGTCAGAATACATATGTAACAACTGGTTGATGAGATACATATTTGATAGGAAAGGTTTCAATTCAAACTTACATTATAAAGGACATAATAAAAATCCTCACTTCAGAAGGCCAGCAAAAGGCCATCAGATGTAAAATAGGATTTTTTTTATATCAAGACAGATTGTGACTGTGGATTGTACTTTTCTCTTCCAAGACGCAAATTACAGAGTATCCATCTTTCAAATACACAAATCTCCTCATCTCGACAGGATCTTCATCCTTAGAACTTGGAATAGTTTTTAAACACAATATAAATGCTCATCTACAAGAGCAGAGGAAAAAACATACTATCTTCAATGTACTAACTGCCCAGGGGGACACTCTTCTTCCTCATCGCATAGTCGAGCTGTGCAAAGACATCTTTATCCTATCTTTTGGGTAGAATAAGAGTCCACATGGATGATTAATGCCCAGTAACCCGCCATACCTTATCCTTCACCAACTTCACTAATTACAGAAGCACACATTTAGATACAGGCTCAGATTCATCCTCATTAGCTTATGTTAAGTGATTAACCATAATCTTCTGAGCAGAAAACTTAGCAGAGTACGTTGGTAGAGACCTAGCATCTTAATAAGCCTGTGGAGGAGGGAGCACCAGAAGCTCAAAGGGCCTGTGGCTCCTGTCTGAGCAGCCCACCAGTGCTGGCTGACCACCCACAGGCCACCTGCTCAGACCACAAACTGCTGACTTCAACCCCTGAGTGTGCAAAGACGAAGGATCAGGAGACTTGTCAACAGAAAAATCTCCACCGATGAGAAAAAGAAGCACTTAGAAGGACTGGAGAATGAGACCCTAAAAAAAAAGCCAAATGAAAGCAGGAGCAGCTGTCATGAAAGTGATATGCATGGTTTTGTTTGCTTTTCTCAGTGACAGGTGGTTGTGGGGGATAAAAGGGACAGTTGGGTTTTATTGAAAGGTTTGGGAGTTGCTTGGGAGGTGTAGAGGCACTTGTGGTTCTGGGGATTCGTTTGCAATTTTTAATTGCCTTTTTCATAAACATAGCATGACAAAATATTTGATTTTTAGACATCCTTAAATAAATCAACTTGCATAAATGAATCACAGAATTTTTCTAATAATTAATATCCTATCTAGCTTAAAATCTATACCATATTGAAATGTGTTTGCATACATTTAATGCTACATATTATATGTGTAATAGTATTTACAGCAAAACACATTAAATGCTACAAAAGCTGTGCTATTTAATATTTTCATTAATAACACAGATGATGTAGTAAGCAGGGTTTAAACACCTATTCCAGATGGAAAGCGAAAGAATACTGAAGAACAAGATTAAAATTCAACCTTGAGAACTCTTAAATACCAATCCAGTAAGGAAAAAATAAAGGATTCTATAGGTCAGCAGAAATCATCTATGCAGAAAGAAGAACCAGAAGAATTGATTAGAATGCAGCTCTGCAGTAAGGATCAAGAGATGACATTGGATTACAAGTCAATCATGAGTTAGCAATTACATGCTCCTGCAAAATGACCATTATACTGGAATGTCAGGTCTGGAATATGATCTGTAAGATCTGTGAAATAACTTTCAGCTCTATTGGTCACAAACAAAACTTAAACTAGAGTCATATACCAACTTCAGGGATAAAAAAAAGAGAGATGCGGCCAACTACAGAGCTTTCACAGAAAACCAAGAAGAATTATTAGATTCTATAATGTCTCCCCTCTATTTGATAGAGAGGAGACATGGTAACAATATAAAAAAATATTAAATGTAGCAACAAACATAAAATAATAAATTCCTTATAGCTAGGACATGAAATAAAGGACTTACAATGCCAATAAGAAATTTTAGGCTTCTACAAAGAAGCAGCTGTCTAACAGATAAGAAAGCATTGGAATTGACAACTGAGGCGTCTGTGGAAATTGCAATGTCAAGCATTCTTAAGAACAAAAACCAGGATTGATTTAGATACAACGGATTCTGTGGCAGTAAGACCATTAGAGAAAATAGAAGAGACTAAACAAGAACCAAAGGAAGATTCCAGTGACATGAAAAGGAAAAAATACAGCCAGGAGATTGGGGGGAAAAAAGGAAGTCAGCAGGCCTAGCAAAAAAAAAAAACCAATCAGGAACAACTGGCTCCTAGACCAGTTTCAGGCTTCTCTTTCACACAATTAATTTTTAAATTCAACGAACAAATCAGAGGACAATGAAGCCACTTGCATGAGATCTGAATGTAGTTCACCTTGCACATTGCTCCTTTTTACCAAACCCTCTGTTGTGGAAACCATGGTAGAACCCATCCTGAGCACCTCTCAACTTCATGTTTTACAAGTAGTTCTGCTGGACTTTATAAGAATAGGAAATTAAAGTGAGGAAAAATGAATCTATAACCATAACTGTTTCCATACAATAAATAACATTACTCACTTGTTTCACATTTTCTGCCAAGAACACAACATAAACGCTACAAAATCCCAGCTGTGTTATCACTAGGAAAAAGTCAACAATACACCTGAGGAAGAAAAAATAAACACACGTTATACTTAGGATCCAAACAATTAACTCATTTCTACCCAATGTGCAATTAGTACTCCTTTTTACAGCAGTCAAAGTGCTGGATTCAAACACCACATTACTGTTATTAGCACTGCTGTGTCGGTTCCTCTTCTGGCAAAACAGGATGTGTTTGCATATGTTTGGTTTTTAATGTTACAATGAGTGGGCATAAAATTTTCTCAAAAAAAAAAAAAAAAAACCAACAAAAAGAAGGTACTCGTGTATTTTAAAGTGGCATAAAATGAAATTCAATGACCTAACAATGTGGTATAAATATAAGCAACGAACATCTATATTCAATGCACATACAAATCCCGCTGGGTCCGTTAGCCCCTAACACAGTAGTTTTCCACCCAATGCAGAGACTAAATCTCTTATACAGTCAAAGTTATGTAAGTTTCAGCAATTCAAGATAACAAATATTTTCACATCTTACTAAGTGGGTCTACATCAATGCATCCAAATACACATTCAGACACTGTATCTCATTGAAAAACATTCTAAACTACCATTCAGATTGGTTTTGAAAGATGTTATACACCATAGTGCCCTGAAGACATGCTGTGATGAAACTCTTTGCTATAGTCAGGCACCCAGTGGAGATCAGCCTCAGAGAATGGATTCTCTGCAGCACAGTGTGTCTGGAAATCAAATTGCCATTTGCGGCTCGTAACATTTTGGTGCATTACAGAATTTTCATTATATTTCACTACAAACCAATTTTCCCTCTACTTTGAGCTCTACTCCATTCCTATGCAGTCATCACAAAAGAGCTTAAAAGACTAGCTCATCTTTTTCTTATGCAAAACAAAGTAATGGCCAAAACATACCACGCAACGTGCTGCATCCTTGAGAATCACAGGACCTAAAAAACTATTCCTCAAGCAAGCAAAAAAAACCACTTTAAATTAATGTTGAACATGTCTGAGTTTTTGAGTTTCACATCTGTGTAGTCATAGCATAAACTCCATAAACAGCTATGTAGCATAAAATGATAAAGAAAAAATAAGAGTCTTCTTTAAAAGAGGAATGAAGTATTTAAGAGACATAACAAGCTATTAATATCTGCGTGTAATTATTGCAAAATATAGTAAATATTTCTCCATTATTTGTATGTTATATTTAAACAATAATCAAATAACTGCTTCACTTCCTTTCAGAATAAATATATTGAAGTAATTCACATTTGAAGTGTCAACCTGCTTAAAGAGTGAACTGTGATGCAGAGAAATGTGTTTATGGTAAAAGAGAATGAAAACTTAAATTACTTCACTACATTAGACAATACAGAATGCATTTCTGGTTATACCACATCTCTTGCTATATTACTAAATAGGATTCTTCACAGCTCTTGTGGACCTGAAAATTGAAATGTCTAACAGAGAGAGACACTCCCCAGTCTTCCCATGTCACCACTATCAGCTGGCTGCAGGAAATAACAAATAACACTGCATAAAAATATTTGAAGCATGGAGAACATAGTCTTAGAGCAGGTAACATCTTAGTAAAAAGGAAACCTGCTAACCATTCCAAATGTAGCCATTAATCTTTAATAACAAATTTATTAAATTAAATGTTAATGTAAACTTACCGTCCCCAAGAAGCTCGTTTCTGAAGAGCAGCCAGAGGCCCCACCTCCATGGCATAACTAACTGTATCACTATACCCCAGTGAGGATTTTTGCATCCTGAAATCAATGAGTGAACAAAGAATGGAGTTACTAGAGACAATGAGGGCCTACGTCCCTACCTTGAAAACACTAGTGGCCTCCCAGGGTTATAAGTCATCATCTGGGGCACCATTGCGTGGCTGATGAATTTTAGAGGTATGGTTTGGGCTTCTTTCCTCCAGGAAGGGCTGTTCAGCACTCTGCAAGCACGTGAACCACAGTGCTGCTTCCCTCGGATTTAACAGTACTAAATCAGTTTCTTACAGAACAAGTTCCTTGATAAATTAATCCAAAATTAGATTCTTATAATATCAGCTTAAGGAATTTATCTCAAATCTAGAAGTCACAAAGAACTTCAACAGGATTAAACAGATTTTCCTGGACAAGCAATCACAATTGTTTCAGTAATCTTAGTTCTATGTACATCTTTGCAGGCTGTTCAAAACTACAGAGGAAAAAGCAAAGAAGTCAGGAATCACAGGATCCCTTCACAGTACAGTATCACATTAAGTTGATAAGAGTTTTTCCAGCTACAGGGAAACTAACAGTTTTGGTTTTGTGTTCAGTTCAAAAAATTCATTGCAATTTTTTAAATACAAGACCCTCCCATTGTTTCTCTTTAGCACATGACAGTAAGATAAAAATGTTTAATAAAAGTCCCTATTAATCAAAACACTCTATCAGTCAAATTTGAATAACTGCTTCCCCCTCCAGTAATGTACATCTCACTCAGAGGAGTATTTAGTGTTTATCTGCTCACTAGCATCATTTTAACACATTCCTTCAGCACTATAATTTTGAAAAATCAAGTTGTCACAATCCAAAAAGACCCAGGTCACATATAATCATGAAAGACATGAACAGCAATTCTTAGTTAATCTTTTATTCCTATGAAGTGCCTATACACTGGCTATTTATAAATTGGACACTTTTCAAAGCTATGAAGATTCAGAAGCTATGAAGATAAAGAAGGACTAAAGGACTGAGTCTAAGCAATTAAAACCACAATGAGAAAAATCCCATCATTTGTCAGCTAAGACAGGGAACAGCATACCAGGTAAAACAAATTAAACCAACTTCATTTTGTGTATGAGCAGAGAAGAAATATTTTTCCAGTGTACTAAAGCAGTGTTGCACGAAGCACAGCTATCATTTATAAGCTGCACAATAAGGATTTGAGTGTTGTTTCTTGCAAGTACAAGATTCTGATCTGAAGAAACTGCTACAGGACCAGGATATTCTGTAAGCCAAAAGTCAGAAATAGAAAAGAAGAAAGAAAAAAATTAATAGTCAAATCCATTAAAAGAATGAGTAGTTCCACATTTACCTCTGACACAGACAGTGGCTGCAACGTACCAAGATGTGCATACAGTGAACAGATATAACTCCTATGAGCACAAGGCTGATTGGTCCAATCTGGTATAGGGGGGAAAAAAAAAAAGAGGACATGGGAGATAAACAGAATTTTTCATGAAAATGTGCTGGGGGAAAATCTTTACATGCAAGAATTTCACATTGTAGCAAATAAATTATTAAAAATTTTATGCAATTGGATTTTCTTCCCCTCTCAGGGGTTTTTTTTATGGCTTATGCTGCTGATTTTTTATGGCTTTCCTTACTTTTGGTTCACTAGCTGATAGAAGGCTACTGGAGGGCAATCAAGCCATAAATACCAAATGGGCGTGAACAACTTTACTCCTCTAACAGCTTCATTATTTGCCAAAAAAAAAGACTGTCAAGACAGAAGATTGCATATTTTGCAAAATTCAAGACAGTGGTTCAAACCACTTTAAAGTGGCAATGTTAATGACAATAAAGGATTCTTTGCTTTACATTAGTAGACTTGATTATGTGCAGTATAAAAAAAAAACCAACCCACAACCCTGATAACTTCTACAATTAAAATTTTTAGATAATTTTCAAACGAAATAATTTGTTTCAGAGTAGAAGTCTGACCAAAAGTGTTCACAGAAAGTACTTGCTTTTCACATGTAACTTTCATTCTTAAAGTGAACATCCTGTAATAAAGAATTACAGTATTATTTAGTCAATAAGGTGAATATTTCAACTGACTAAATTTACCCTGCCTTAGGAAATGCATTGTTTGTTACCCAGTATAAATCAGTCTGTGCTATACCCGGCTCCTGCAGAAACACAAGACTGATTTAACAAGCTGACGCTGCATCCTAGGACATACAATCTGGCTAGAGGGAAATCTGGACAAAGATAAGACAACCTCATAATAACAGTTCCCATGAGACATCATAGGAGTCTGAGTAAATAAAAATCTTTCTCTTTTCTGACAGTTTTTGGTTTCGCCAAAAAAACACTGTGGCTAAGCAAAAACACAATACATGCTATAAAGTCTTCAGAGTGAAGTAGTAACCTTAAAAAAAAAAAATTAAAATCTCAATCTTGAGTACTAACTTCACCAGACTAAAGAGGAAAAATAGAACACAACTCTGTTGAAGTTGGCAGTGACAAACAAAAAGTACTGAGATTTTAGTTTTTCAGGCTCAGGCACATATCTGTACATCTTTCTAGATAATTTTTCTAATCTATGAAAAATAATTGAATTCTTACCACAATGCCAGCATTTTTTATTGCAAGTGGAAGACCAAGAAGTCCAGTTCCAATGTTTCCCTTGAGGAGGTGCATAAGTGTTTGTATGAATCTATGAAAAAAAAAAATAAAAAAAAAATAAAAAACACACCCTCCGTCACTTATTAATAAAGGGATAAATTGCAAATTGTGAACTTCAACTATTTAAGGTGGCTTGGCTACTTTAAAGAATGTCCAGCACATTCAAATAACGCTCTTACTCATGTTTACATGCGAGTTCCCTCAAATAGAACATACAAGTCTGATCTTCAGTTCCCTCCTTCACCTTTGTGAAAGGTTAATTTCTGTGCAATTTTATTGTCCTTTTGCCTCAGAGTCAAAATTGCCAAGTTTCATCAATCCTATTTTAGAATCAGTAACATCCCAAACCATTCCCAGGTGTAAATCACAAGTCTGACAGCCAAAGCTTTATCAAAAGAAAAAAAATATAACCTTTACGAGTTCTTCTAATTATACTTCAACAAATAGATTATTTCCAAAGCCTTCTGAAGTTTCTTTAAAAAAAAAAAAATAAAATAAATCAAAACCTTCTTTAAACAGTGCTTGGATTCTGAGGGACCCAATCACTTTACAAATGGGCACCTTGGAATATTTTAAGGTAAGTACATTGTTAGCTTCCAAAGAACAGAGAATCTACTCAAAATGGGCTGCCTTTTGGCAGAACTATGCAAAGTTCTGATGCTTAACCACAAAAGTGTACCGTGGGTGCAAGAAAACCCCTTAGGAGTTCAGCAAACTACTCATGAGAAACAAGTCAGGGGCAACAAATTTTAGCAAGCTGATACTTGAGAGTAATACATACGTAATGCCTTCCTCATTATCAAGCTGGTAATGCTTCTTAACTGGCAGGAAATTATTTTCATGCTCTTCATCTGAGATGCCATCTGAATTTTGTTCATCAATTAAAGGCGTCATTACTTCCATGTCTGTACAACAGAGTTGACACTACATTAGCATTAGAAACCAACTTAGAATTTAAAGGTAAATCATGACTCAGACGTCCCATGCCATGAGGTTTACATGCGTTCCTAACTATAAAGCTAATTTAGGCAGAGAGAAGCACAACACAAGTTTGCCCAGGAAATTCTCTCTTTAAAATGGCACACCATCTCATCATCATTGCTATTATGGCCAAACACTACGGTTTTTCCTCAAGAAAAACAACTTTGTATCATCAAAATGTTGATGGTTTAGATCATTTTGCAAGCTAATACAACATAAAGCAGAACAGAAAAGTCAACCATTGTTACCAAAGGATGAGATTCATCTTACCCACCATTAGCTACTGCAAAACTAAGCATTTAGTCTATTCTTATCAGTGGTGAGCAAGGGAACTCCTCAGAGTCATCCCATCCTAAAATGGATAGGTAAGACAGGTACCGTAGAAGATGTCTCCAGTCACTGGCAAGAGAACCAAGATAAAGGGTTAGGCTGCATGCTTTTAAAGCTGCAATTCATGAACCTTTTACAGCAGCATAAACTGCCACCGCAGTCAATAAGCGTAATTCCACCATCCAGCTACATAACAGCATCAAGGAACAGCAAGCACCCAATAATGAACAAAATTGCCTTTCAGGCAAAACTAACCGCTTACGCCAGTTTAATGTTGATTAAATTATAACCATTTTTAAATCACTACAGTTAAGCAAAACAAATCCTGCCAAGAGCAAAAAGATTATTTATTGTACACTTGGCTACCACAGTATCCATTCATAAAAGAGGTTGAATAAGTCTCAACCTTCATCATTTTCATTTAAAAAAAAAATCCCTGTAATTCTAATATCCTCCGTTTAAAAAAAAAAAAAAACCTCAGTATTTCTAAGTGTGCAAGAGCACACACTACTGAATTATCACATTATTTACAGAACTCTCAACTCAAAACATTGAAGAATACCACAAAAGACATTAGCTACATTAAAACATGCTTCACTATGCAGGAAACAAAAATATTTCATAGTTCAAGTGAACATTAAATATCACAGCCATACTAAGGTTATTTATTTTGTAAGAAAAACATACATGCTAACTGGGAAATCTGTAATGTTGATGAGATTGCAGATGCATGTAAAAGAACGTATGGACAACTGACATCTTTGAAGTACATAGTGGTTTATGAACCTGCCAAATTTAAGTTTTTTTGGGGGGAGTTATTATGGTCAATCTCATAAAATTACTGCTTAATTCAAAAACAAGATACATGCACAGACAGGAAATACAGAATGTACTGAAAATTAGCCACTGCATTGGGTTTGCACGGCAAGGTTTTGGTAGTGGGGTGGCTTCTATGGGAAGCTGCAGGAAGCTTCCCCCATGTCCAACAGAGCCAGCGCCAAGACGGACCCACCGCGGGTCAAGGTCGAGCCCATCAGCGACGGTGGTAGCGCCTCTGGGATAACAGATTTAGGAAGGGGAAAAAACCTGTGCAACCACAGCAACTGGAGGAGAGTAGAGAGAGTATGTGAGGGGAACAGCTCTCCAGACACCGGGGTCAGTGAAGAAGGAAAGGGTGCATGCAGCCCATGGTGGAGCAGGCTGTGCCCCTGCAGCCCATGGAGGCCCACGGAGGAGCAGAGATCCCCCTGCAGCCCGGGGAGGGCCCATGCTGGGACAGGCTCTTGGCAGGACCTGTGTCCCATGGAGAGAGGAGTCCACGCTGGAGCAAGTTTGCTGGCAGGGATTGTGATCCCACAAGGGACTCACACTGGAGCAGTTTATTCCTGAGAGACCGCACCCATGGAAGGGACACATGCTGGAGCAGTTTAAGAAGAACTGCAGCCCGTGGGAAGGACCCACATTGGAGATGTTCATGGAGGACTGTCTCCCGTGGGAGGGAATCCATGCTGGAGCAGGGGAAGAGTGTGAGGAGGAAACCAGGAAGAGTGTGAGGAGGAAACCAGAGTGGCAGAGACAACATGTGATGAACTGAACACAACCCCCATTCCCCCTGCACCAGTTGGTGGGAGGAGGTAGAGAATTCAGGAGTGAAGTTGAGCCTAGCAAGAAGGGAGGGGTGGGAGGAAGGTGATTTAAGATTTGGGCTTATTTCTCATTATCCTACTCTGAATTGATTGGTAATAAATTCATTTCCCCAAGTTGAGTCTGTTTTGCCCACGATGGTAATTGGTGAGTGACCCCTCCCTGTCCTTATCTCCACCCACAAGCCTTTGTCATATTTTCTCTCCCCTGTCCAGCTGAGGAGGGGACTAATACAGCGGCTTTGATGGGCACCTGGCATCCAGCCAGGGTCAACCCACCACAGCCATTCAACAACTCATTAAGGTTTTTATGAAACTTTAGGGATGTGTAACCCACCAACAGGGCACTGAAGCCAATCCTAAGCAGGAGGAACTTATAAAGAAAAACAGTAGAATAAGTGTAATATATAAAGTAGAAGACAGCTTATCCAGGCAGTTAAAATTAAAAGCATATAGCTCAAACTCTCCGGAAAACAGCAAAGGGTCATCAATAAATTTGACAGCCAGTAATTAAAGCACTTGACAGAAGCAAACACGCCCAGAGGAGAGCAAAATCCGAGGTCAGAGACTCAACCAGAAAGTACACTGTAAAGCAAATTTATACTCAACGATATTCTAATTATACAAGTCAAGATAAACTTAATCATCTTTCACTACCTGGCAGATAGTCTGTGAATTGATCAAAAGAAGGGTCGGCAAAGTTCCTTCCCTCTACTCCCACAGCATTGTGTTGAACAGCTCTTGAGGGCAGCATGACCATCCTCTCTCAGCTCTGCGTCACTGCTGAGCTCGCTCAACACCCACCAAGACCTGCGTACTCCAGTTCTGGAGTAAAAGTCTGTCCCCTCAGACAGACTTTCCTCCTTCCAAGAGGAAGCAACATGCCAACACTGGAAGTTTCACCCAGTGAGCAAGTGATTAGGCTCATTTTCATTTTTAAAAATATGGAGTCTAAACTAACAATCTGAAGTGTTTTCACTAGGAACATGCCAACCTACAACTGTGCAAAGTCTGCGATCACATGAGATTCAACAACATATAAAAGCAATCATTGTTAAATTATTTTTCCAGTTTCGACTCTGTCACATTTCGTAGGATGCTGTTAGTAATGTTAAACAATAATGACAACACGCAGCAAGCAAAGGTGCTGTTTAGCAGTCTGAGGGACCAGCATGACTCTTCGGACACACAGCACTGGTGAGTATCAGCAACTGCTCAGTCAAGGGAGAAAAATGCATTTATCTTCTTCCATTCCAGCCCAATACTGAAACGTTTGATATATACATTTGATATATACATACATCCACTGCTTACCATGCAACCAGATCACACTCAGAGGACTCTAAATTTTCTAGACAACTTTTCTCCCAACTTCCTGTCCCTTCTTCTGATCACAAAGGTAGTCCTTTAAGAATTCCCCTAATTTTTTAAGTAATAAGAATTCTTCTCAGACAAGCTATTTTTTTCCTTCAGAAATTCATCTGCCCATGCCTAAAGCCATCTGGTCACCTAAGATTTATTGTTATCACTAGCCCAGCTCTGATAACTATAGAATTATAAAATGGTTTGGGTTGGAAGGGACCTTCAAAGCCCATCCCGTCCAACCCCCCTGCAAGAAGCAGGGACATCCCCGACCAGATCAGGTTGCTGAGAGCCTCATCCAGCCTGGCCTTGAACGTTTCCAGGGATGGGGCATCCACCACCTCTCTTGGCAACCTGTTCCAGTGCTCTACAACTTACATTGTAAAAAGTTTTTTCCTAATATCCAATCTAAATCTACCTCCCTCTATTTTAAAACCATTAGCCCTCATCCTATCACAACAGGCCCTACTGAACAGCCTCTCCCCATCTTTCCTGTAGGCCCCCTTGAGGTACTGGAAGACCGCTATCAGGTCTCCCGGAGCCTCCTCTTCTCCAGGCTGAACAGCCCCAACTCTCTCAGCCTGTCCTCATACGAAAGGTGCTCCAGCCCTCTGATCATCTTTGTGGCCCTCCTCCGGACCTTCTCCAACTGGTCCATGTCCTTCTTATGTTGGGGGCTCCAGAACTGGACACAGTACTCCAGGTGGGGTCTCACCAGGGCAGAGTAGAGGGGGACAATCACCTCCCTCGACCTGCTGGCCACGCTCCTCTTGATGCAGCACAGGATGCGGTTGGCCTTCTGGGCCACAAGGGCACATTGCCAGCTCATGTTGAGCCTCTCGTCCACCATCACTCCCAAGTCCTTCTCCTCAGGGCTACTCTCCATCCATTCTCCGCCCAGTCTGTATTTGTGCCTGGGATTGCCATGACTCACCTGCAGGACCTTGCACTTGGCCTGGTTGAATTTCATGAGGTTGGCATGGGCCCACCTCTCCAGCCTGTCAAGGTCCCTCTGGATGGCATCCCTCCCTTCCAGCATGTCAACGGTACCACACAGCTTGGTGTCATCGGCGAACTTGCTGAGGGTGCACTCTATCCCACTGTCCATGTCGCCGACAAAGGTGTTGAATAGGGCCAGGCCCAACACGGACCCCTGAGGGACGCCACTGGTGACCAGTCTCCACTTGGACATCGAGCCACTGACCACCACTATGTGAGTGCGGCCGTCCAGCCAACTCCTTATCCACCAAGTGGTCCATCCATCGAACCCATGCCTCTCTAGTTTAGAGAGAAGGATGTCGTGCGGGACAGTGTCAAAGGCTTTGCACAAGTCCAGGTAGATGATATCCATTGCTCGTCCCTTGTCCACCGATGCTGTCACCCCGTCATAGAAGGCCACCAAATTGGTCAGGCACGATCTGCCCTTGGTGACGCCACCTTGGCTGTCACCAACCACCTCCTTGCTCTCCATGTGCTTTAGCATGGTTTCCAGGAGAATCTGCTCCATGACCTTGCCAGGCACGGAGGTGAGGCTGACCGGCCTGTAGTTGCCTGGGTCCTCCTTGTTCCCCTTTTTAAAAACAGGGGTTATGTTCCCTCTCTTCCAGTCATCGGGGACCTCACCAGACTTAACTTACGTCTAGAAGCGCTAAAAGTAACTGACTGCTCTGCAGAAAAGCAAAGTAAGAAAACAGGCCCTGCCCTAAAGAGTTTACAATCTAAACATTCTCAGTTCACCGTGTTATTTTTTTAAGTGCTTTTTTTTAAAACCGTTTGTCATTTGTAACTGCTCCTGAGAAGTAGCTTTGTACCTTACTGAAGGACTGCTTCAGAGTAGGCTGTCCTTAAACAAGACTGCTTTTGAGTGTTTTTTTTATGGTTTATTCTGTCATTTATGGGAATACAAGTCCTGATTATTTCAGTACATTCCACAAAGGCATATGAAACATTGTACCAAATAAGCCCAAAGCAAAATAAAAATATTTGCAATAACTGGTAGATTTAATTCACACTAGAAACATCTTACAAAAAACCCCAAACAAACAAACAAACAAGAATTTAAAGCTCTTGTCCTGGATTCAGCAGGGATGGAGTTCATTTTCCTCTCAGTAGTTGGTGTGTTTTGGATTTCAGATGTGAAGAATGTTGATAAACACCCTGATGATTCGAGTTGTTGCTAATGAGACCAAGGACA
>WHYT01016048.1:110027-128306 GCA_009806455.1 Tetrax tetrax
GAGAGACAAGACGGGCGGGGGACGGGCGGGGCCTTGGGCCCGCGGGCCGGGCGGGCGGCGGGCGGCCCTGCCAACGGCCTCGTTGACGCCTCCTGATTTACGTCTGGCGCTTTCCTTTGTGCCCCGGCACAGCTGCCGGGTGCTCTGTTAAGCATCTGCCATTTGAAATACCTGAGGTTCTCCACGTGCCCGAGCAGGGCCTGTCCCTGCACGGGCCGGTCTCCGTGAGGCAGTGGGTCTGCATTGCTGGAGGGTCTGCCCTGACTCTCCACACAGCTTCCCACTGTCCTGCACAGCATCCTTGTCTCTAAACTGGAGAGACATGGGTTTGATGGATGGACCACTCAGTGGATAAGGAATTGTCTGGATGGCTGCACTCCAAGAGTGATGGTCAATGGCTCGATGTCCAAGTGGAGACCGGTGGTGACAGGTGGTGTTCCTCAGGGGTCGTTATTCGGACCAGCGCTGTTCAACATCTTTGTTGGTGACATGGACAGTGGGATAGAGTGCACCCTCAGTGAGTCTGCCAATGACACCAAGCTGTGTGGTGCTGGAAGGGAGGGATGCCATCCAGAGGGACCTTGACAGGCTGAAGAGGTGGGCCCATGCCAACCTCATGAAGTTCAACCAGGCCAAGTGCAAGGTCCTGCACTGGGGTCGTGGCAATCCCAGGCACAAAAACAGGCTGGGCGGAGAATGGATGGATAGCAGCCCTGAGGAGAAGGGCTTGGGAGTGCTGGTGGACGAGAGGCTCAAGATGAGCCAGCGATGTGCGCTTTCAGCCCATAAAACTAATTGCATCCTGTGCTGCATCAAGAGGAACATGGCCAGCAGGCTGAGGGAGGTGATTCTGCCCCTCTGCTCCACCCACATGGAGTCCAGCTCTGGAACCCCCAACGTAAGAAGGACATGGACCAGTTGGAGAGGGTCCAGAGGAGGCCACAAAGATGATCAGAGGGCTGGAGCACCTCTCCTGTGAGGACAGGCTGAGAAAGTTGGGGCTGTTCAGCCTGGAGAAGAGGACGCTCCAGGGAGACCTGATAGCGACCTTCCAGTACCTAAAGGGGGCTTATAGGAAAGTTGAGGAGAAAGTCTTTAGCAGGGCCTGTTGTGATAGGACGAGGGGTAATGATTTTAAAGTAGAAGCAAGCAGATTCAGACTTGATACAAGGAAAACATTTTTCACACTGAGGGTGGTGGAACACTGGCAGAGTTTGCCCAGAGAAGTGGTGGAAGCCCCATCCCTGGAAACATTCAAGGCCAGGCTGGATGAGGCTCTGGGCAACCTGATCTGGTTGGAGATGTCCCTGCTCCTTGCAGGGGGGTTGGACTGGATGGGCTTTGAAGGTCCCTTCCAACCCAAACCATTCTATGATTCCATGATTCAGTGCAGCTGTGGCCATGCACGGCTTCCCAGCAGTGGCATGCAGGAGCTCCCGCTGCCCCTTGTGATCAGCCCTTGGTGAGAGCAGCAGGGCCTGAGGTGAAGCGCACAGCTGGTCACTCACCACGTGCAACAGCTCGCACAGTTATGTAACACTGGCTAATTTGTGTTTGCCTTCCAGCTCTAGAAAATTAACTTAGATCCTCCGTCTTTTTCCCTTCAGAGCCTTTTAGGAGCAGCTGCTCTTAGATCAGCGTGGGCTGTCTCACAGGAGTTAGTGTTGCTCCTTGGGTCTGCTGCAGCCCCAGGTCTGACGGCCCCATAAAGCCCTGCCAACATCTGCTGCCCTCTGCAAGGCTGGGGAGCCCGGCTTCGGGCACTGCAAGCATAGAGCTGTAATTAATAAGCAGAGACTAAAAACAAGGCTGGGAGTCAAAAGTTCATTAGTGCTTGACAGGTCGGCTTGTCAGTGATTTGCAGTTTGGCCTCTTGAAAGCCAATCAGCCTCAATAAGTCCAAATTGTTTTCCCTATATGAAAAAAAGAAATTATTCCAAAGGACATCTGTGGGAATCATAGTTAATGATGGATCAACCACTGGAACAAGAAAAGAGTTACTAATATGAAGTGTTATCTGTAACTAATCATTTCATATCAAATTATTCACATCCTGAAACTCATGTTCCATTTTTTGTGGAACATATTTTCTATGCAGACTCTTGTAGATAAGAATAAGATTTCTTAACAGATTGACCAATAAGCAAAATAAAGGTCAGGGAAATGCAGGTAGTGAAACAGTTTGAAGCAATGTAGTTTGGGGAATCCTCTATTTAAAAGTTAATGTTTCTATCCATAATAAAGGAAAGCAGTATTTCCTGTAATTCTTTTTTTTTTTTAATCTCTGGAAATCAAATGTATTAAGGTGCTAAAACAGATTGCAACCATATTCTGTAACCAAAGCTATAATCAGAGCTCCAGGACACTCTGAAGTGTTATTCAGAATCCTTACTCTCTAAACCTTTCCTCTGAAATTAAGCATTTCAGACTTGTACCATAAAAGCTTCTATCATTTCATGAACTTTTGTTTTCATGGTTTGAAGACCCTAGTGTTGGAATGGTTGGGGTAGTGGGGGAGAAGGGAAGGAATGCTGTCCTGTCCGAAAGAAAGACATAGTGCTGTGAAGGATTTTCAGCTGAAGTTATGCTCTCTGGCCTAAGAGGATCAGCCTTCGATAGAACCTTCTCTCAGCAAGCTTAGTCTATTGTGAGTTTTGAACACTTGAAGACTGATCTTCTGCTAACCTGGCACCCACCCTTTAACCTGTCTTTCATGCTAGTTGCTTCCAGAATAAACCATGGGTATTTTTTCATCAAAACTTTCAAGGTTCTGCCTATATCTATGGCTGAGTTGACTTAAGTGATACAGTTTCCAGATGGTTTTTTCAGAGTCCCAATTTGGTTAATAATTGACAGTTGCCTTGATGCCATTTTCCATGTGCACCAATAGGAAAGCCATAAAATTTAATATTTTCACAATTAGTCAGATCTTGAAAAAAAACCAGAACTTTTTTTTTTTTTTTTTGCAATGAGAATGTGTGGTAAAATAATTTGTATTTTTTTCTACACAGGAGAAATACAAGAATCTTCTGAAGCCTCTCAGAAGCTTCAGTCCTCTTCAGACACGCATCATTAATTCATTTATCTACAATAAGTAAGTTCCAATGGGGAAAACATTCATTTTCAATTGTCAAATTTATGTTTATTTCCAGATACCATACTTCTCCAGATTTTCATTTAAAACATGAGCCACGTGAGTGTGCTATTATGTGGCTTCCTCACATTTCTTTCGGAGGAGAGTTCTCAGCAGGCAGTCTGTGACTGCAGGTTGTCGAGTTAAAGAACTGACTCACTAATTACAATGTTTGTGTCAAGCCTTTACGCGGTGTATATGTATTTTCTTTATATTCATGGATATTCTGTATTCTCCATTGTTTCTTCAGAAAAACATGTCAGGTCATTAATGTATATTCAAAATGTATATTCAGTTAAGAGTGTTCTTTCCTTCTACCTTTGCATTGCATCCCAGTTTGCAGTTACCCACAGTAAATCCCATTGTGCTGGTTTTGTGTAGCGGAGGGACTCGGCTGGGCCTACGGCGGACCCACTGCTGGCCAGGGCTGAGCTAATTGAGAATAGTGATAATGCCTCTGTGATAACATGTTTAAGAACAGGAAAATAAAAGAAAGTGAGGAAGCAGAAGCTGAAGCAGGGACAGAGAGGGGGAGGCACGAGCCCTGTGGGCCTTGCAGGCCTCACCCTCTGGCCTCCCACCGGGCGGCTGACTGGGCCCAACTCGGCCCGGCCCGGCTGCAAGCAGTGGAGAGGAGATGAGATGTGAAGAGATCCTGAGAGGCGTCTGCCTGAGCCGGTTTGTGAAGAATTTCTTGTGAGAGGAACGGCTGCAGACGCCAAGGTCAGTGCAGAAGGAGGGGGAGCAGTGATGCTGCTCCCGGCAGAGATTCCCCTGCAGCCCGTGGTGCAGCCCATGGTGGAGCAGGCTGTGCCCCTGCAGCCCATGGAGCCCACGGAGGAGCAGAGATCCACCTGCAGCCCGGGGAGGAGCCCACGCTGGGGCAGGTGGAGGCCTGAAGGAGGCTGTGGCCTGTGGAGAGCCCGCTGGGGCAGCTGTTCTGGAGGGACTGCACCCCGTGGAAGAGATGACCCACGCCGGAGCAGGTGGATGCCTGAATGCGGCTGTGGCCCGTGGAGGGCCCGCTGGGGCAGCTGTTCTGGAGGGACTGCACTCCGTGGAAGAGATGACCCACACCGGAGCAGTTTCACAAAGGACTGTGACCCGTGGGAGGGACCCCACGCTGGAGCAGGGGAGGAATGTGAGGAGTTCTTCCCTTGAGGAGGAAGGAGGGTGTAAAGCGACATGTGATGGACTGACCGCGACCCCCATTCCCTCTTCCCCCCTGTGCTGCTCACAGAGAGAAGGAGGTAGAGATAATTGAAATGAAGTTAAGCCTGGGAAGATGGAGGGGTGGGGGAAGTTGTTTATGTTCTCCTTTTCATTATCCTGCTTTGGTTTTAATAATAAATAGTTTTCCCCAAGTGAAGTCTGTTTTGCCCATAATGGTAACTTGAATGATCTCTCCCTGTCCTTATCTCAAACCTTGAGCTTTTTGTTATGTTCTCTCTCCCCTTGGAGACAGGGGAGAGGGAGTGAGAAGCTGTGTGGCTTGGTCCCAAGCGGGGCTAAACTACAACAGCCATGTAGACATTGAGAAGATGATAAAGACTTAATACATCTTTATTTCACATCCCACCTGATGTAAAACAGTTTGTTTCTACTACTTGTCACTATTTGCATCAGAGTTCCTTCTTCTGGGATAAGGTTTGTTATGTATTTAGAGAGATTTTTCTAGTATGCTTCAAAAATTATGTCAAGTATCTGAGTAACCAGTGGTGATCAATGAATATTCAAAAAACATAGGAGATACTGTAATGTGGTGGATATTAATTATTTTGTAATATGCAATGTGTTCCTCTTTGGTAAGAATAGAAGGATTTGCTGTAACGCAAACATCTGGTTAAATTCTAGTCATCCATCCATCAATGCAAAATTACTTCATGATGTGACTGCTGCAGTCCCCAAATGCTCATTTACCCTAGGCTTCATATTCTGAACAGCATATACAGCTCTTAGAAATCAGGGATGCAACTCATGTTGGTTTTGTTGGTTCAGAACAAGGCCAGATAGAGTACAAAACCCAGCTTCTTCCACTTTAATTTTTTTTTTATGAAAAGCTAACCCTGAAATATTTAAGGGCCATTTTCAGGAAGTTTTTTTGTCTACTTAAATGTTCCTTATTAAAATAGCTGCTATGATAAGTCTGTCTAAACCTACATTTAATCTCTGGCTAAATTTCCCCACTTTTTTACAGAAAAAAAATACAACAACAGAGTAAATATATAGAAATGCTTTTTTGATATACAATCCCACCACACAGACGTGAGCTAGTTTTAGTTTTGGGACTGCTCAAGTCTTGAGGGACTTGTCTTCATGCAATCTTTTTTTGTGATTCTTCATATTTGGCTTCCAAACCATCTGGTGGCAGTGACTCCTATACTTTAATTACGTATTGTGCAAAAAAAAAAAAAGTACTTTCGAGCGAGCGCACTACCTGATATTCATCTAATAACCCCTAGTTTTATAATGTAAAAACAGGTATTGCGTTTATCTTCTCCAAGTCGTTCTTGACTTTACAGATCACTATCCTAGAATCATAGAATCATAGAATGGTTTGGGTTGGAAGGGACCTTCAAAGGTCATCTAGTCCAACCCCCCTGCAAGGAGCAGGGACATCCCCAACCAGATCAGGATGCTCAGAGCCTCATCCAACCTGGCCTGGAATGTTTCCAGGGATGGGGCATCCACCACCTCTCTGGGCAACCTGTGCCAGTGTTCTACAACTCTCATTGTAAAAAATTTTTTTCTAATATCTAATCTAAACCTACCTCCTTCTACTTTAAAATCATTACCCCTCGTCCTATCACAACAGGCCCTGCTAAAGACTTTCTCCTCAACTTTCCTATAAGCTCCGTTTAGGTACTGGAAGACCGCTATCAGGTCTCCCCGGAGCCTTCTCTTCTCCGGGCTGAACAGCCCCAACTCTCTCAGCCTGTTCTCATAGGAGAGGTGCTCCAGCCCTCTGATCATCTTCATGGCCCTCCTCTGGACCCTCTTCAACTGGTCCATGTCCTTCTTATGTTGGGGACTCCAGAACTGGACGCAGTACTCTCTCTTCTGTCTCTTTTCCAGGTTGAAGACTTCTAGTCTATTTAATCTCCCCTTAGAGAGAAGCCATTCCATGCTTTTCATTGTTTCTTTCCCCTTCCTCTGTATTTTCTAGATCTCTTATGTTCAGTTGCATATGAGGACACCAGAACTGCAGACATACAAGGACACTAAAACCCCTTCTGCCTACTTCTGACTGGTTTTTACTTCTGCTTTTTATAACATTTTGTATTTTAACTTTTACTCAGGTACTAAGTGGCGAGGGGATTGCTTTGCACAATGTTGTAATGAGCCATTGGTAGGCCTCAATTATGTTGCCATCTGTCTGTCTGTAGACTATAATCCTGTCTGACTGGCAAATAATTGTAATTCCTCCAAGATTTATGTCACTGGTTTATATCTAAGAGCACATTCTGAAATCACCTTGAATATGAATACGCCATCCGCATTTCATGTGGTCCTGGATAGCATATTGCTCATGGTTATGTCAAAGAGCAGTAGCTCCTGTCATTTCATCACTGACATGCAAACATGCATATACCTCTTTACCTCTTCCCAATGCCTTAGTCACAGCCATGAGCTTCCCTTCACACAAAGTCCTTATGATCAGTGTTCTGGTCTGTAATGACCCGTTTCCAAGGATTCCTATTTTTGTTTTCTCTTGGTACAAATATCAAGCACTGAACATCCTAAACTGTTGTTAAAAAGTCAGCATGTTAAAAAGAAACACAGTTGATAGACTAGGAGATTCTTAACTTTTTAGAAGGACTTAGTTTGATGTGTACTGAACCAGGGACTGTTTTGTAGCATCTTGCTCTGAAGTTCCATGCTATGCATGGAACAGCCTGCCTGTCTTTGCTGTGACAAGTCTTTTGGAAGGAGGTCTACAGGTCAGTTTGCCATTGCATTTCATAGAAACACAGAATCACAGAATGCTAGAGGTTGGAAGGGACCTCTGGAGGTCATCTGGTCCAAACCCCCTGCTCAATCATGGCCATATGGACCTGTCCAAACAGCTTTTGAGTATCTCCACAAAGGGTGACTCCACAGCCTCTCTGGACATCCTGTGCCAGTCCTTGGTCACCCTCACATGAGAAGAGTGTTTCCTGATGTTCAGAGGGAAACTCTGTTTCAGATTGTGCCCATCACCTCTGCTCCTGGCACTGGGCACCACCGAAAAGAGCCTGGCTCCATCCTCTTTGCACTCTCCCTTTGGGTATTTATAGACATTGATGAGATCCCCCTGAGCCTGCTCTTCTCCAGGCTGAACCATCCCACCTCTCTCAGCCTGTCCTCACAGGAGAGATACTCCAGTCCTGTCATCATCCTTGAAGCCCTTCGCTGGGCTCTCTCCAGCACATCCATGTCTCTCTTGTACCGAGGAGCACAGAACTGGACACAGTACTGCTGGTGTGGCCTCACCAGTGCTGAGCAGAGGGGAAGGACTGATCACCTCCCTTGACATGGTGCTAATAGTTTGCCTGATTGCTGCCCAGGATACCATTTGCCTTCTTTGCTGCAAGGGCTCGTTGCTGGCTCATGTACAGCTTGGTGTCCACCAGGACCCCCAGGTCCTTTTTTGCCAAGCTGCTTTCTGGCTGGGTGGCTGCCAGCACATACTGGTGCCTGGGCTTGATCATGAGGTGTGTGGGTGAAGATCACGGTCATGTTGTCAATGTCACTGATTAAGAACAGATCATAAAAGGACCATTGTGTTCAACAGCTATGCTTCGAACTCCAAAACTGCTGTTTACAAGTTTGCTTGCTACAGCTGTGATGAACACAGAAATGTTAGATGGTCCCCACTGGAATCTGTAGAACATAGCTGTTGAGTAGCAAAATGTTAAAAGCCTGGTGTGTGTTGACTCTCTTTAAGCTTTGATGAAGAATAAATATGATTACAGAAAATGTTGCAGCTGTCAAAAGTGCTGTTGATGGTTCTTACTTCAAACAGAAATTACCAGCACAGTTCAAATATCAGAAACATTTGAGAAAGCAGCCAGGATTTTTCCCATAGTGAGTCATGATCATATGGCTAAAGTAAAATATTTTCTCTGTCACTTAATGAAAATAAAAGATCTATATTTGCATATGGATCTGTGTATACTGGGACCTATCAGTCAAGCGTTACCAACATCAAGGTTCACTTCTGTTGTTTAATTTGGTGGGCTGCCCGTGTCAACTTACTTTCCATACAGTTCAAAGTCGAAGTGCAGCCTCCTTTCAGTAAGTAGGTCACTTGGGAAAATACCCCAAATGTTCAGACACTTGTGAATTTTTGTCAGTTCTTCTGTCATTTATCCTAAATATTTAAATAAAAACAGACGCAGTGCATGACAGTTGCACTAAAGGAGATCATATGATAATTTTGGGCAGCATTTCAGATTTACAACACTTTTCCATATTATCCTGCAACTTCACCGGTGCTACAATTTGAAAAATAGTGCTTGAATTCTGAGGGTGTCCTAGAAATACAATGCTCTATTTACTCCAAGTATCTGCATGGACTTACTTTTATGCTTGTGAAATTGGCTAGATGTCTGAAGTCCTGTACACGACCACAGACACTTCAGGTCTTGACATCTGTCTCCAACTTATGGTCAGTTGTGTCTCGTACTATTCAGTAATAAAAGAGGACCAGGGAGGTCTTACTTTGTAGCCCTGTTCTGGACCTCTAACCAGATTTCTCCAAGACTATGTCCAGGCACTGTCAGGGGACAGTCCTCTTCAAGTCAGCTCCCAAAAAGCACTGCGGACAAGAGCACACAAAGTCTGGCTCCTTCCATATCCACAGTCCCCCATCACTGTTCCAGCAGGCTTCACACCGCCGAACAGCTCACATGTCCTCGTGCAGTGTTTCCAGGGCAGTTAGTATACACACAAGAACTGAAAATAGATGACAGAAGAAGGGAAAAGAGTCACGTTGGTGTAGGACAAATCCCTCTCATTTTAAAAGGGAATTCTTCCATTCATCGTTTTCACAGCTGGATGAGCCCAGGTCTCTCTGATACCCATGGTTGTGATATCACAGAAATACATGGCTCACAAAGCCCTAAGGTGGCTGTGAGCCACCCTGCCACTCCTATGATTCACGTCAGCTTTGGGAACTAGTACCATCTGTGGCGTAAAGCGTTACTCCCAGAGTCTGCTCTAATTTAAGAAAAGCTCCAGAGAACTACAGCTCAGAGCAACTGAAAATCCACATCGCAGCATGCACTGCGGGGACTCCTTTCACGCATCATGGGGGGATTGTCCCTCCACCAGCTGCAAGGCTTTCACGGCCCTTGTATTCCTGTGAAGTCGTCTTCAAAGAGGAGTGTGAAGGGGAGGAGGATTATCTGCCTTACTGAGTTTCTTGAAGTAAAAGTAGATGTAGGAGACTGTAACACCATAGCCAGTTGGTGATTAAAAGATGATACTGAGAATATTTTTTTTTAAAGCTGAAGGAAATATTAGCTATAGGAATTTAAAAAATAGCTGCATAGATCATTTCTATTTAATTCTGAGGAAGAACCAAATCCAATCGAAAAACCAAAAAAAACAGCACATCCTGGAAAGAGACAGAAAGTCCTGGATGTTAGAAAATCTGTGACCATCAGGCAATTGAGCACTGCAGTAAGTACATCTTTGGATTTTCCCAGGATTAGCTTATTATTCTGAAATTTGCAATTGTTCTGTATGTACTAGTACCTGCAGTGGTACTGATTTGTTCAGTGAACATGGTAATCCAGTTCTTTTTCATCGGCTCTTAGCTTTATTTAATGTTCTATGAAAACTAAGAAGTGTATCATTTGGCATTTATCTCAGAAATTCAGGTCAGCCACTCATATTCAGGAAATATTCATAAGCTGTCCTTCCATCCACGGAAGCCATCCCATTAAACAGGGTAAAAATCAATCACAGGCACTGTCTTTATAGCCAGACCCAATGTGAGTAATTCAGAAAATAATTGATGGCCTGTTTCTGCCTGCATAATGTATTCAAACCGCGAGCAAGCAGTAGTCCATCTGGACCGCTGCACTGTAGCTGTTGTGCTCAAGAGTAGCCACCATTTCTGCCTCCTGCGTGCAGGCTCCTGCCCGTTGGATCTTCATACGGACGGATTCAGGTCCTGCTCCTTTTTCCAGCTGCCCTGCTTTACGCGCTGGAGGTGGTGCTGAGCCCACGGGGGTGGGCTGACTCTGGCTGGATATAGGTGCCCACCAAGCTGCTCTGTCACTCCCCTCCTCAGCTGGACAGGGGAGAGAAAATATGATGAAAGGCTCGTGGGTCGAGATAAGGACAGGGAGAGATCACTCACCAATTACCATCATGGGCAAAACAGACTCAACTTGGGGAAAAATTAATGTAATTTCTTACCGATTAAACAGAGCAGGACAATGAGAAATAAGAACAAATCTAAAAAAAAACCTTACCCCATCCCTCCCATCTTCCCAGGTTCAACTTCATTCCTGACTCCTCTACCTCCTCCCCCTGTATCCCTCTCCCACCTCCTCAGGGAATGGGCATTGTGGTCAGTCCATGACACTGCATTTCTGACGCTCCTTCCTCCTCACACTCTTCCCTTGCTACAGCCTGGAGTCAGTCCCATGGGAGACAGTCCTCCATGAACGTCTCCAGCGTGGATCCTTCCCACAGGCTGCAGTTCTTCACAAACCGCTCCAACATGGGTCCTTTCCACAGGGTGCAGACTGCTGCAGCGTGGGTGAGAAAATTCACTCTATCCCAGCCAAAACCAGTACTGCATCCCAGGTATGCAAGAACTGGTATCCAGAATAGGATGAATGAGAACGGATGTGTTGGGTTTATGTAGCAAGGTTTTGGTAGCAGGCTACAGGAGTGGCTTCTGTGAGAAGCTCCTGGAAACTTGCCCTGTGTCCGATAGAGCCAGTGCCAGCCGGCTCCAAGACAGACCAGCCACTAGCCAAGGCCAAGCCCATCAGCGATGGTGGTAGCACCTCTGGGATAACAGATTTAAGAAGGGGAAAAAAAACTGCTGTGTAACAGCAGCTGGGACAAAGGTATGCGAATATGTGAGAGGAACAACTCTGCAGACACCAGGGTCAGTGAGGAAGGATGGGGAGGAGCTGCTCCAGACACTGGAGCAGAGATTCCCCTGCAGCCCGTGGTGCAGCCCATGGTGGAGCAGGCTGTGCCCCTGCAGCCCATGGAGGCCCACGGAGGAGCAGAGATCCACCTGCAGCCTGGGGAGGACCCCACCCTGGGGCAGGCAGATGCCCAAAGGAGGCTGGAGCCCTATGGGAAGCCTGTGCTGGAGCAGGCTCCTGGCAGGATCTGTGACCCACGGAGAGAAGAGCCCATGCTGGAGTGGGTTTGCTGGCAAGGATTGTTACCCCATGGGCGATCCGTGCTGAAGCAGTCTCTTCGTGAAGGAGAGGGAGTGATAGAGCAGCATTGTGGACACATGATGGACAGACAAGGTCAACCCACCACAGTTGAGGAAGGACGAGGGGAAAGGAGAGCAGTATAAAATTCTCACACTTTTCATTTTATCGGCAGCCCATTTGATTTGTGAAATGTCAGTGTCACAAATGACGGCCATCATTTCAGCTTTCAGTGTAAATGCAATAAAATGTTTTCCATTCACAGAGAAGTACTGCCGTGCTGTAATTAGAAACAAGTCTTACTACCTTTTAACAAAAACGTTTTTCTCCCTAAAGATTTAATTCTTTGTGGACTGCAGTGTTTGCTTTTGAATTGCCGGTTGCATACAAGTGTGTATCCCAAACTCCATAAATAAAGCATTTAGCAGAACAAAAGGATGCACTAACAACTGTTGTCTTCTTCTCAAGTACTTACCTTGAATGGCATTTACTTTATCAGTACGGTGAACACCGCCTCTGCTACTCAAGTTCATTGTGTTCTCTACTGCACAAAGAAATTTTCAAAATAATGAGCATATCCATCTTTTACAAGTACTGTATATTTAGACTGAGGTGAATAATAATAATCCATATTCATTTAATGCTGAATATTATACTTAGCTCTGGACTCCTGACAATAGGATGGGAAGCTGATTCATGCAGTGCTGGTACTGACTTACAGTTACTGTCCTGTATGTAACAGAAAAAGAAACGACACTGTTGTCTTCCTCCCTTTTTGCTTTGTGCTAATCCTTTTCATCCACCAGTCCTTCCTCTTCTTTTCTCAGATTACGGCCTGAGACAAGCTTGATGTCAGAAAAAAATAACAAAGTATTTAACAGTTATACAAAGGTGAGGCTACAAAGAGGGACTGAAGGGAGAAAGAGCTGCTTCTTGGCGGAAGCCATTGCTGCTTGCAGTAAGGTCTCTGCCTCTGTTGGTTTGCATTAAAGGATTACATGCAGTCTGGAAATAATATCTATCTTTGGAAATCCACCAGTTTACATCACCAATTTACGTTCTAAATAGGAAGATTTTTGTGGAGAGTTTTAAATCTGCTATTGATTAGCAAAGAGCAAGGGGCAATTATGATTAGCAAGAGGCAATCATGACTTTAAAATTTGAAAGGCGACAGCCCGTTATGTAACTATTTGGACTGTATCTATACCAGTAAGCTTATTAGATGGTGGGTACAATCACTGTTCTGTGATTATCTATACTAAATTTGAATAAAAAAACCTAGCATGGTTCTGCGCTGAGCTGGCACTTTCCCAGGCACAGCTTGCGCGTGGACCATTCCCAGCAAGGAGACTGGATGTGGCTATCCCATTTTGGAGCATGAGGGACTTTGGCTATAATGGGCTGTGTTCTATTACTATGTTCATTTTTCTTATTTCATGCTCAGAAAAAAAAAGACCCTGCCCTGTTTTGGTTGCTGGTATAGATTTTTTTCACTGGTACAGATGCATTGAAGAGTGAGTCAGCAAGCAGGTGGTTCCTGAAGGAGCCAAGAAGTTGCAGAGTCTCCTTTGTCTGTAGGTGGGACAAGAGCAGAGCATAGCCACGGTGGAGAGAGATGAGATACTTGCTGTGCAAGATGCTTCTTTCATAAAGAAATGTTGTGAATCATACCAGGAGCTACAGGTTAGCCATCTCTGGTGTAGCAAATGGACACAGAAATGGAGGTGAGAATCTCCCGAATCCAGTTCTCACTGCCGTTCCCAGTAAAAGTATCTGTAATGCCTTTTTTCAGTCATAGCTTGCTCCATAGCACCAGACTCAGTGGTAGCCAGACCAGTGATAACCACAAGTGAAAACAGGACATAGTTATTTTCACCTTTGCCTATTCAAACAAATTAAAATGGAAATTAAGATGGTATGAAAAAAAAAAATAGTAGCTGCTGACATTTACCAGCTTCTGGTTCTGGTAGCACAGGAGTGGGAGGCTTTAAGGAAACTGTGGATGTGATTTCTACTCAGTTCATCCAATCTGGGTCAACTTCTCCTATGTAAACTACAGCACTGAAATTACTAGCAGTTCAATAGCATTTCACAAATGAAGGTGTTGTGTAAATTGTTGCCCTATTCAGCAGAACACTTTTGCTCTCGAAGGATAATCCAGGCCAAGGAAGCAGCCTGAGGCTCCTTGAAGAAAGGCTGTCACTTCTCGTGGAACAGAGGGAAGAGAAACAAATGAGCCAGGTCCATTTGTATATGTGTGTTCTAGGTATGCAGTAGCTTGTCACATTTTGTCCAGAAGTAAGATTCTGCTAATGAAAGGCTAATGTAGGAGAGGAGAGGCAGAGGAAGAGACCAAACATTGTTGGGCTAAGAAATGATCCTGGACAAATCCTCCCTTCCCTGTATCATAAAGCTGGTTTAAGAACCTAGAGGGAGAGAGGAAAGGCTATCTTCATGCCTAGTCAAAGAGTACATGGGCTTTAAATGCTATTTAGTCCTCCATAAAGATTTTAAAACTCTGTACTGAGGACACAGAAAGCTTTTCAACGTGAGTTGATGCTCCTGTGTTAGCAGCCCAGTGGGTCATGTAACAAAGGTGACTGCCTCACCCTTCCTCGATATCACAGGTACTGCAGAGGACAGTGGCTCCTTTGGGACATCTCCGTATACAATGTTGTCGTAGTTTAGTCGTGCTCAGGACCAAGCTACGCAGTCTCTCTCTTGCTCCCCCAACCCTCCGAGGGAACAGGGGAGAGATAATATAACAAAAAGGCTCAAGGTTTGAGATATGGACAGGGAGAGATCCTTGAAGTAATGTTATGGACAAAACAGACTCAACTTGGCGAAAACTATTTATTTCTTACTATTAGTAACATCAAAGTAGGATAATGAGAAAGAGAACAAAACAACTTCCTCCACCTCTCCTTCTTCCTGGGCTTAACTTTGTTTTTAATTATCTCTAGCTCTTCCCCCTCCAAGAGGCACAGAGCAGAATAGGGAATGCAGTTTACGGTCAGTTCATCACATGTTGCTTTTCCACTGCTCCTTCCTCCTCGGGGGAAGAACTCCTCACATTCCTCCCCTGCTCCAGCATGGGGTCCCTCCTACGGGATGGACCTTCCTTCCTTCATCAACTGCTCCGGCGTGGGTCATCTCTTCCATGGGGTGCAGTCCCTCCAGAATGGCTGCCCCAGCGGGCCCTCCACGGGCCACAGCCTCCTTCAGGCCTCCACCTGCCCCAGCGTGGGGTCCTCCCCGGGCTGCAGGGGGATCTCTGCTCCTCCGTGGGCCTCCCCGGGCTGCAGGGGCACAGCCTGCTCCACCATGGGCTGCACCACGGGCTGCAGGGGAATCTCTGCCAGGAGCTGCATTACTGCTCCCCCTCCTTCTGCACTGATCTTGGTGTCTGCAGCCGTTCCTCTCACAAGAAATTCTTCACGACCGGCTCAGGCAGACGCCTCTCAGGTTCTCTTCACATCTCATCTCCTCTCCACTTCTTGCAGCCAGGCCGGGCCGAGTCGGGCCCAGTCGGCCGCCCGGCGGGAGGCCAGAGGGTGAGGGCTGCAAGGCCCACAAGGCTCGCACCTTTCCCTCTCTGTCCTTGCTCAGCTTCTTCACATCTTCTTCTTTTTTTTTTTTTAATTTTTCCCCTTCTTAAATATGTTATCGCAGAGGCATTATCACTGAACATTCTGTCACAAATGAGGTTGGTCCTGGCCAGCAGCAGGTCCACCCTAGACCTAGCCGAGTCCACTGGACAAAGGGGAAACTTCTAGCAGCTTCTTACAGAAGCTACCACCATAGCTGCCCCCAACTAAACAAAACCAACACAACCGTTAATCACGCTCTAACCTCTACAGCACTATCAGCAGTCGGAGCTCCAGGGTCAGACCAGGCAATTATTTCCTTTGGGGGATGCAGTCACACCTGTCTGAGCTCAGGCAGCAGCAGATAATGAGCAGCAGTGCACAGCGGGGTTGCAGTGGTTAGCCCAGGGATGACAACCCTTACCGTTAGCAACGGACTGCACCTAGGCAATCATTAAAATATATGGAGTGGAGAAAGGACTAGGCTGTCCCTGTCAGGGGACTGAACTTCCGAAGCCCAGGTTTGTTTCTGGTCTGCCAGAATATACTCCTGCTTCTCCAAAGCACAATCCACCTTCTCCGTGTATCATATTTAAAGCATAATTTCAGCAAGATCTATTAATTACCAGTCCTTTCAGTTTGACTGGATTCAGACAGGGAAAAGTGCCTTGAAAAGTCTGATAAATCATTCTATGGGACTTTTGGTGGACCAAATGTGTACAGAAGTTAAAGGCATCAGTAAGACTCATCCCAAGGAGAATATTATAAGACAAAATACAATTTCATTGAGATGATCTGAAGTTGTTCATATTGCTGTCCTGTTTTCTTGAGGACAAAGCAAGACAAATTTTCAAAAGGAGAAAGAAGAAAGCAGCAAGAATGGAAAATACAGTGTCAGGGAGCAGCAGGAGCAGGTGCTGGGCGAGGGTAGGTGAAGCAGAAGCCGTGGGTGAGGGCGAGGGACAGGGCAGTGTCCCCCAACATGGCACTGTCCCACAGTACCCAGCCAGAAGAGCAGAGCAGGGCCAGCAAGTCAGCAAAGTGAGTCAGCAGGTCAAGATCAGCAAAAACCAAGGGCAAGGTCTCCGACGAGGCCACGTCAAAGCTGGCCTTGAGCACAGGCAGCCAGACTCCAACAAGGACCTGGAAGTATAGATTCTGATTTTGGTCGTCTTCTTTATACCTTTTCGCTGAAGAATATATATGATAATATGATTCAATTAGCTGTTCTGTGCTCAGGCAAACTCTGCCAGCTGAAGAAAAAATAGAAAAAGGTAAGATAAAAGATAGCAAAAAGGTAAGAAGGGGGGAAAAAAGCAAAAGAAATTCCAGATCTAATACCAAGACATTGCCAGAGCTGGCAAAGGTGGGGATAAGGGATCCTCCAGGTCCTTCTGTCTGTCTCAGCGGAGTTGCCATAGCTCCTGAGATGAGGATGTGAAAGCACGGTCATATTGCAGTGCACTTCAAGGTCCTACCAGATGTTCTAGGTGTCATTCATCAGAGGTGTTAAATCTTACTTCTTTCTGTCTGGGTCACTATATTAAAAACTTCAGCAAAGGCTTTTCAGTTAAATTGCCTTTTTTTTTATTATTTTATTCATCTGTTACTCTTAATTTTTTACATGACTGTAAACCACTTGTTACTCAATCCATACTCCTTTTGGCTGAGATCAGTCTTTTTGTTTCAAATTTTAAATTTTTTACTTTGGTCAGTTTTTACAAATAGTTTTAAGTAAAAAGCTGGACCAAATTCCTGTTGTTCTGGCTAAAGATAAATATAAGGAGCCACACAAAACTGAAAAAAAAAAAATCAGACTTTTTCTTATTACATACATATCCAGGAACTGCTCAAAGACATTTCTGTATTGTACAGTATTGTGATAGCACAGTCTCTATAGTATTAATCTCCACTGGGGAAGAAAGGAAATTCCATGATATGCCACTTAAATAGAAAAAAAAAAAAGATAAGCCAAGGAAGAACTGAAATACAGAGTTAAAAAGCAGCTTGCCTGATATACAGATATTGTAAGGACTCGAACTCCACTGCCCCCAAAAAGCCTTTGGCAGCTGTATTTTTAACAGACCTCATGTCGATGAGAGAATGTGAAAGGTGTTCCTTCTCATCATGATGTGGATGAAAGGGGAGAATTTCCTATCGCAAAGACATTTAGAGGCAGAGAATTAACACAGTTACTTTTAAAACATCCCGCTCCCTCAGCAATTCATCACCACCACTAACAATTCATAAGAAAAACCTTTCCAGTTCAGTGAATAACCTGCTCGTGCACACTTACACAAGTGGTCCCAGTGCAGCTCCAGTGCGGCATGGCACAGCTGGCGGTGGCAGCTGACGGGGAGCTCCCCAAGTGCATCCCTGATGCTCCCAGTTCCTACCCAGCTCTTGCCTCCCATCTAGTGGCTACATCCATGCACCAAATATTTTATTCTGATTTTTTTTAAAATCCTATGTACTGAACAAGTAAGAACTTTGTCTGTAGTAGAATAATGTAAGACAATAGCCCACATTCTCAGAATTTTCTAAAGAACTTTGTCATGTTACTCAAATATTGGTGATTCCTTCAAAAGTCTTTACAGGAACTTCAGAGTTAGAAGATTAAAAAAAAAGTCTGAATGTGGAGTTCTTTTATTACTTCCATGATTTTGAGCCTTGTAACGAAGCCTTGTTCAAAAACCTTTCACTGCCACTGTTAAAACAGAAAGATGACTTTTTCATCTCAAAGTGCAAGGTAAATCTTGTGTGGAAAACTCTCCAGAACAGTGGCCTGTAAGGAAAAACCTGAGACTGAAAGAACAACTCCCAGAAGCGAGCACAGACTCTTGCCTTTACATCCTGCAACAACCACAGAAGCATAGACCAGGCCAAGCTGGAAGGAACCTTCAAAGATCATCTGGTCCAAGTTTTCATGGGAAGGGAAGCCTACATGAGATTATTTAGCATCTGTCCAGTCACGTCTTGAAAATCTCCAGTGAACAAGGAATTAATTCCCTCTGACTATGAACCGATCTCCCTCTTTCTTACAAGCTGTCTCCCATGGAGGCACAGTCTGAAGCTACAGCATCTGAACAAAGAACCACACTGGCTTAAGTCAGACTTGAGCGTGGATCACACCTCCAGAGCTGCAGCAAGGAAGGTGGGAAGG